>JAWDJD010000006.1:19668751-19953751 GCA_035047305.1 Bradypodion pumilum | reverse complement strand
CAATTGACATGGTCTTCTAACCACACCTGTCCACAAACTCCTGACAAGAAGGAGGAGAATGTAGCCCTCCCCTATCACCAAAACAAATGAGAAAGTTTTATACTTTCAACAACAAAAGGGGAAAAGCAAGTAGGGGCAGTTGTTGCTATTTGTTTTTGTAATATTTAACAGTAGATTCACCTCTAGATTTCATTGCCATCTTAAACATTTGGGTTCCTTCTAAATTCTGGTGCTGTGGGCAAATCCCCAATTGTTCCACTATAGTTACTGCACAGGCCTCAGCAGATGGCCCATGTTCTCTTTGGACACTAGCCTTGCCTGGAAATTAACATATGCATAGAATTGCAGTTTGATATTTGCATCTTTTCCCTGACTCCCTTTGCTCTGACTTCTTCCAGAAGCTCGGAATGGTGTTTTCCCTGCAAGCCAAAGAGAGAAAGTCATGCTAAAGGCAGCTGAATAAGCTTTGCAGTTAATGGCTCTGCTGGCTAACACATTCTGGGAATGGAAGACCAAAAATAACTTTTCTTATATCTGAGATTTTGTGGCTGAAGTGGTATTTGATTCTGACTTCCTATGTCAGTGATGGTGAACCTTGGCACCATACCTGTCAAGTTTTTGGGAAATTTCTGTCAAACCCCCGTATTTTACACACTTTCCCGCCGTCAACCCGTATTAGTTAGACTGCAGTTAGATTGGAGTTAGACTGGAGGCCAACACAGGATAAGCATAGCTGTCCAGTTTCCTGTTTTGGCCGGGAAAATTCACTTATTTGACAGAAATTTCCTGAAACTTGACAGGTATGCTTGGCACTCCAGGTGTTCTTGGACTTCAATTACTAGAAGCTCAAGTCAGCATACCTGCTGATCAGAGCTTCTGGGAATTGAAGTTCCAGAACACCTAGAGTGCCAAGGTTTGTCATCACTGTCCTATGTCAAAGGACCTAGCCCCTTAGCCACCGTTTCCTTCTCTCTTGGATGTCATTGTGTCATTGCACAATGACTAAAAAACTAAGCTACAAATCAGGAAATCCATAGATAGATTTTCTTTCACCTGTTTGTCTGCTGGTTAGCGGAAGCCACTATCTCTCAGGTTTAGTTCTGTGTCCTACATGGAGATGCTAACGCTGATCTACCTTAGAAAGATGTTGCAAGAATTTCAAAGTATGGTGAAGCACTCTGAACATTTGGAAATGTGCTAATTCATTACAACAGGTATAATAAAAAACTGTTTCTACACCTTCCCTACAGAAACCCTTTTCTCATTAGCAGGAGCATTGTTGTGGCTTGCTGAAAAACCAAGTTGATGAGTGATAGGGACGATGTGGTCCTCTGGGTATTGATGGGCTGTAATTCCAATCAGTCTTCTACTGTTGGATGTATACTTGCAAAGTCTACTGGAGGTTTATCCCACAATCTCTTGGGGACCACACACTTCCCACTGTAGTCCTATGCTATACAAAATGCACAGTGGGTCACACTCTTAAGCAGTCTCACTAATACAGCTCCAAATGGCCTTGTATGTCGATCATATCTAAGCCTATGGTCAGAAATTTTGAAAATTATAACCTAAATCAATTTTAAACCTAAACCATTAGGAATACTACAAGGCTGGGGAGGTCTTTTTCAGAGTAAGGGAGATCTGTCACAATTCAATTTCATGTCTTTGAGTTGTCTCCACTTACAGGCTTGGCTAAGCTTTGGACTTTACCTTTATCTTGGATGAACACAGCCACCTGGGTTTGTAAAGCAATATTGTTTTACAGTCTCCAACTACTTGAAGCGAACAAATGTAATGTCGTAACAATTTGATTTGAAAATACTTAACTTTGGGTACCATTGTAACATTGCAAAGTAGGAACAAGGAGATAAAAATTGTGTCTGTAATTGTGTTGCCTTCTAATTATGTTAATAGTATGGGTTTTTGTCACCTCAATTTGAGGGCTGTGCACTTTAGATTTTAAAACTGTACAGTGTTGCCAGTTGACATATATTGCTGTATAAGCTTGTACAATATATTACTGAGATATCTTTATCTGTGTAGTAGCAGTATTGAATGTTGATATTGTAAGAACCGCTTCCATTCTGATTTCTCTATTGCTCACTGTTTTAGATCTCAATTCCTTCCCACAGCTGATCCCCATGAGCAATGTTTAATTCTACACTTTAAAACTTAAATGCTGGGAAGCTTAGCAGCTCTGCCATTTAGGTTTAGAGCAGCTTGTTCCAAGCGGCTGTGCCTGCCCAGTGACCTGCAGGCATTGCAGAGTTTCCTATATACAGAAACGTTTTGCATTCAGTTCAACGGTGATAGAGAGCAGTTCTGTGTTTGCATTATTGGGACAGTTGCAATATCTCTGTGGATCAGGACATGTAGGTACTACCCATAAAGCACTGCAGGTTTCCAACCTCCATTCAAGTGATGGTAGCACAATCTCCATTGAAGTGAATGGAAAGTTGTGCACTTGAGATAAATGTAGCTATTAAATTGCTCACATGCAGCTCATCATATGGACAGTAGCAATGGTGATTTATAGATATGGGTTACATCTTGCATGTGAATTTTAAAAAAATGAATAAAGCTTACTTCTGTGTGCCAGTCCAAGATCTCCACCTGGTGTTTACATACAGATAACACTAGCAGAGCTTTCTTTTTGCCATATTAACTATGTTGCATCTACGGAAAAGAACTAAATGGCAACCTGTTTTTCTTGTATTTGTTCAAATATTTTATCTGTGGTGTCACTAAGAACCCAAATAAAAGAGTAAAATGTGATTGTCATGTCTTTGGAGGGTCTCCCCAATACACTTCTCCCTCCCTCTCCCTCATTTTTCTGGCCTGAAAGAGCACAACCACCAAAAAGTGTCTGATGAAGTGGACTTGGTCCACGAAAGCTCACATTTAAATACAGGAGTTAGTCTTTAAGGTTCCGAAACATTTTGTCTTTTTTTTTTTTTTTGCTGTTCTGTTTTATTTACTCTCAGATAAACCACCAAAAAGAAATTCTGTCATACCATCTTTTGCAAAGGTCATGAAGTTTAGAGTATTTTATTCAGCCAGGGATGGGTTTAGGATCTGTGAGCCCCTAGGCTGAACCTGTAGTGCGGGCCCTACCGGGGAAAGTATTTTTCGAAAATTAACCTACAAAAACCACATTTTCAGCAATTATCCAATTAAAAACTGAAAAACAAATGTTTAAAGTTTATTATTAAATTATAGACATTTTATGTACGAAATTCCTATACAGTATTTAGAATTTGATGAATTCATGAGATGATACAAATGAAAAGAACTGAACATCATTAAGGTAATATATCTTAATGGTATTTAACATGATTTATTAACATTGCTACAAACAACTATATTATAAAAAGAATACAAAGTTGAGATTCAAGTCTATGTTTCTAAATATGCAAATATGAGTATTACGGTTTTAAAAATAACATATCGTAATCTTAATTAAACATGTTAAAAATGCAGGATAACAAAAAGGAATGTAATGAACAAGCAACATTCACTTAACCTACACAACATACATAATATATTATTTAATTCAAATACAGTACAGAACTTTTCCAAACAATCTAACTATAATGAAAGTGTCACATAATCTTAATGGCTAATTAGTTTACGCCTACACTTCGTATTAATGAAGCTACTTATAAAATCATGCACGGTGTGGACAAAGTAGATAAGGAAAAACTGTTTCCTCTATCGCATAACACTAGAACTAGGGGGCACTCCATGAAACTTTTGGGTGCTAGTTCTCAAACAAATAAGAGAAAATACTTTTTCACCCAGAGGATCACTGGTTTATGGAACTCCCTGCCAGAAGAAGTGGTGGCAGCTGTCAGTCTTGACAGCTTTAAGAAAGGATTAGACAAGTTCATGGAGGACAAGGGTATCCATGGCTATAATTATGGATACCTAAGGACAATCTCCTTAGAGATAGGCAGGATATCTCTCAATGCCATTTCCAGGGACTCCTAAGCAGGTGAAGGCATCTGCTTGGGAATAATACCCTGAAGGAAATGGTGAGCCACTGTGTGAGACAGAATGCTGGACTGGATGGGCTGTGGCCTGTTCCAGCAAGGCTGTTCTTATGTTACTTATAATATCTTCATAATTTTGTTTTCTTTAAATGTCACTTTCAATGCTGAGTAAAACTAAAGCATTGAGCCTGTCTTCTAACATGGAGGTTCGAAGCCTGTTTTTGACCAACTTCAATTTTGAAAATGACCTTTCTCCACTGCTGTTTGTGACCATAAGTGACAGGTACATTCTTAAGGCAATCCCAATATTAGGAAAACAATCTTTAACGTGTCCATAATACTAGCTTAAATGGAAAAAATGAAAAATATAAAAAATGACTTGAATAAATAATGATGAATAAATAAGAAAAATAAGGTGCCACACTATGCCCACAAAGCAGACTTTTATTTATTTATTTATTTATTTGTTTGTTTGTTTGTTTGTTTGTTTGTTTGTTTGTTTGTTTGTTTGTTTGTTTGTTTGTTTGTTTGTTTGTTTGTTTGTTTGTTTGTTTGTTTGTTTGTTTGTTTGTTTGTTTGTTTGTTTGTTTGTTTGTTTGTTTGTTTGTTTGTTTGTTTGTTTGTTTGTTTGTTTGTTTGTTTGTTTGTTTGAATTTATCTCAACACAGCCCAAACAAACACATTTAATAATTCACAATCCAGAACAACAGAACATAATCATGACCACACAGCAGACTTTCATATCACCACAGCAAAAACAAAAACACTTTTTTGCTGTAGAGAAAGTCTGCTGTGGGTCTTTCTTTCTCCATCTCTCTTTCACTTCTTCCTTTTTTTCTTCATCTCCCCATCCCTTCTTCCTTCTTTCCTTTCTCTCCATCCCCCCCTTTCTCTCTCTCTCTCTCTTTTCCCTACTGCAATCAAAATGTTGTGAGTTCCATCCTGAAAGGGATCAAGGTTGACTCAGACTTCCATCCTTCCAATGTAGGTAAAATGAGTACCCAGCATGTTGGGGGCAAAATGCTAATTAATTTGCGAACCACCCAAGAGTGCTATTGGGCAGTATGTGAGTGTAATTGTTATTGCTATTGTTTATGCACTGAATATTTATACCTTTGAATGTCTGGCTGAGAACATGTTCTGAATGGAGAATTTGGGTCACTCTACAAAGCTTCCTATGCTTATCTTTCTAAAGGATCAAAAATTAGATAATGTCAATTATTTTTCTTCTTTGCAGTTAAGAATTCAGGTTGGAAAATCCCATTGTCTTTAATCAAACTGTTTCATTTCCTGCTTACCACATGGGAATTTTGGGCACCAAACTGAAATCTTTTCATTATATGCCACCAAATTTAATAATGTGAAATGCCAGCATTGTTATTAAATTTGTATTTTAATTTTGGTGATCAAGTAGTCTGAGCTGAAATAGCAATAATTTGAAAGCAGTATCAAAAACTGGGATCTAATCCAGAGAAGTAGTTTCCATTACAAATAGTTTAAACATGACTAGCCTCTTAAATCTAAACTTAATATATAATATTTTCAGGTTAATCTGCTATTGTGCAATACCTAAGCAGAACAGAGCAGAGCAGAGCAGAGCAGGAGATCACCTGAATATTTATATTTATGTTCCTTCTTCCCTCTCCTTTTCTCCTCATGCCTTTTCATGCCTGCCTCCCTTTCTGAGAAGGAGGGGAGAGGAGCGGAGGGGGGAGGGAGGGGCGCAAGCACAGCTCCTGCCTCATCCTCTGTCGCTGGGACAACGCGGCAGCCAATCCCCTGAGTCAGATGAGTGGCTGTCACTCTCACTCCTTTGCTCCCTCCTTTGCCCTCCTCTTTGAAAGAGGCTCTTTCTTGCCTGCCTGATGTCTGCCTTCATTTTTGTGGGGTTTTGTGGTGCAGGCCCCCCTGTGGTGCAGGCCCATAGGTTGCAGCCTAGGTAGCCTATGCTTACATCCGGCCCTGATTCCAGCTGTCATTGATGTCATGTGCTTGCTTTGTTACTTATATTGATATGGCTTCCTCTATGTGATGGCGAACCTTTTAGAGACCGAGTGCCCAAACAGCAACCCAAAACTCACTTATTTATCATAAAGTGCCAACACAGCAACAGTAGAGGAAGGAAACACTCCCATTGGACTGCAGGGCAGAGGGGCGGTGTGAACTCTGTGCTGGGGGGAGGGAGGAAGCACTCCCATTGGGCTGCTGGGCAGAGGAGTGGGGCAAACTCTGTGCTGGGGTGACTGCACAGGTGCTCACAGAGAGAGCTCCGAGTGCCACCTCTGGCACATGTGCCATAGGTTCGCCACCACTGCTCTATGACATGTGCCAAACACAGAAGAGAAATTTGCCGCCCAGAGTTGTTGCCGAGTTGGGCAGCAATAGAAATTTGAAGAATAAATAAATAAATAAAATAATGGCATTCTACTGTTACAGCTTTCTGAGGTCCATCTTATATACATAATAAGTGTTAAGCTTTTTCACTACCTGATCATTTTCCAAAGCAAATCTGTATTTTACTTTTCAGTCATCTGCCCCTGCTATAGAAAAACACAGTTTCTCTTCTTTTTTCTTTTTACTTCTACCCCATGAAGAACTTGGCCATGGCTAGGAGAATATAGTCCCAAAAGTAACTTTTCCAAGGTCTCTTATTTCAGCTTTACAGTCACCTCATTGATATATCCTTCACCAAAAAAAAATTTGTGATATGGTACAACATCTGGTTCTTGAATGAGTCTGTAACAGTGGTGGGATTCAGCTTGAACGTCCTGGTACACCCGTACCAGTAATAGACATTCTGGCTGGCTCCGCCCATCCGGTTGCCAGAGCCTCAAGTCGTAGGCCTGCACCTGCCTGCCATACCAGTGGTGCAGCCTCCTCAGGCTTCCCCCATCTGGTTGCCGGAGCCTTGGGTGGCTACACCCACCCAGTCACATGGCCACACCCAGCAAGCCACATGGCCATGCCCACCATGTCATGCCCACAGAGTATGTAGTAAAAGAATTGACTCCCACCACTGGTCTGTAACCTCTGCCATTTCACAGATGCGATGCAATTCTGTTTCCTATTTGACTGGTTCTCTGCAAGACTATCATCACTGCCAATTTATCTGCTTGAGGTTTTATCAGCAAGCTCTGTGATCATCAAGGACAAGAAGTATAGCGCTAAAACCTTCAGTGCAACAGCCAATCTTCAGCAACTAATCAAGAATTTGTTCTAATATGCTCAACGAAAAATGTTATGAAAAGTGAACAAGATAGCATCCAGAAATCATCTATAATCCAAGCTCGGCCTTTAGCTCCTCAGGAAATACAAGTATAGTATAATATTTAATCACATATCATTAAGATGATTCTGACTCAGGGCTACCCCTTCCAAAGTTGTCTAGGTATAATATACTTACAAATGGTTTACCATTCCCTTCTTCTGGGGGCTCCAGCATACCTGTCAAGTTTTGGATTTGGAAATAAGGGAAATTTCCTGGCAAATAAGGGATACTTTACAGCTATGCTTATCCTGTGCTGCCCTCCAATGGCAGCAATAGGGCACTGCAGTCTAATTAATAAGGGATGATGGCGGGAAGGAGGGTAAAATAAGGGGTTTTCCTGGCCAATAAGGGATACTTGACAGCTATGGGCTCCAGGGACTTGCAGCTTTCCCAAGGCCACACCAGCTGTACAGAATCAAACTCATGGCCTCTGGATCTTCAGCCAGGTAACCAGCTCATGGAGTTATCAGCAACTCTATTGCCCTTCCTGTTTAAAAGGGCTTTGCCAAACTGCATTGACTATTAGCTCTTTTGAGCCTCCAGGATGTTGTGTGCACAGCTGGCAAAGTAGAGCCAGCTGGGATTCAAATGGCAGGCAATATGCTATCTTCTTAAGCAGATGCAAAAGTTTGGAGTCCAGATATTAATTAAGCCAGTTCCCCTATTATTATCTAAAAAACACATACACAGATTTAATTGGCACCTTTCAGCAGAAATAGGTAGGAAATTTTACAGCTGCTTTGAAGTAACTAGGAAAGGAGGGTTGTTGTTTTTTGTTGTTGTTGTTTTTTAAAGTACATAAACTGAGCATTTAGTCTCTACAGTTTACCATCTGTTTGCTCTCTCTTCTCTCAAAATTTTCCAGCTGTCAAATACAATAAAGGGGAAAGAGAACAAAATGGTGTTGGCCACAAAGGCAGAGAGAAAACTAACGAAGCAGATGGAGTAGCCTGTTGAATCTCTTTTGAAGTGGGTTTCATCACTATATATATATGATCACCATGATGATCACCAGTATTCAGAGTTGGATACATGTGTACGCATGGGCGTGAGCGTGTGTGTGTGTGTGTGTGTATGTGTGTATGTGTGTACATGTAGCTTTGGGGGTTACCAGGTCATTCTATTCTCTGCAATTTCATTCTCTCACTGGTTCATGTGCTGGTAATCTCTAAAATAGACTACTGTCATAGAATGCAGTATTGTTGATCATCATGGTGATCAGCCATGAAGATTGTCCTGCGGACAATATAATGCAGTGGCCTTCCATTATCCTTCTGCATCACAGCATGACACCTGTACCACTGATCCAGCTCTGTGAGTCATTTTCTTGTCCTGAGCCCATTTGGCACAGCAAGTCCTCCTCAGCCCCAGTCCAGTATTGATGAAGCTGCTGCCCTCCATCAAGATGGATTCAACTGAGATTTAATCCACTTGGGGACCATCACTCTTCCCTATAGACTTCAACAGCCAAGGCCGTTAGTCCTCAGGGTTGTCAGGGTAGTTAACTGCCACATGATATCCAGCATTGAGTCACTGGCAGTATGGTCTACTCTATTACCATAGCAGGATAACCTGGCCAGGCCAAATGTATATATATATATATTGAAGTTTTAAACTATTAAAGGCTTTATATGTTATAACCAGCAGATTAAAGTGAGCATAGAAACTAACAGTGAGCTGATCAAGGTGTGGCACAACTGGGAATATGTTTTCATTTTCATACCTGCTGGTGTCAGTAATCAGTCTGGTCAGCATAGTTTGAGTCTGCTGAATTTTCTGTACTGACTTCAGGGGCAGCCCTATGTAGAGAGCATTATGGTAGTCTATTATGGAGATTACCAGCACATGAACCAGTGAGAGAATGAAATTTCAGAGAATAGAATGCTACTGACCTGGTAACCCCCAAAGCAACCCTGAGCTTTCTAAGGCTTTACACAAACTCGGTAAGTTTTAGCAAACCAGGGACTGTTCTCCACAGATCCAATTATGAACTCCATGCCTGCCAATGAACCTACCTAGTGAATTACAGCAAGATTTATACCCAGAAGGCTGTCCACAGAGCAGTTGAATTGGCCACTACAGAAATGAACACAACATCAGCATGGCACTGTGTTGAAATATACCTTTCTGGAGGGAATACTTCCTCTCCTTCTTCTTCTTGTGCCATATCCAATTCCGAATATTGGTGATCATCATGGTGACCAGCCATGAAAACTGTCCTGAGAATATAATTCAGTGGCTTTTCATCTGCCTTCTGCATCGCAGTGTCACACCCCTACCACTGATCCACTTCCGCGAGTCACTTTCTGCTCCTGAGCCCTTTTGGCACACTAAGTCCCCATCAGCCCCAGGCCCGTATTGATGAAGCTGCTGCCCTCCATCAAGATGGAGGAATTGAATGTTTGTCAAAATGTGTCGAATTACAACTTCTGTCATCCTTACGTTTTCAAAACTGCCATTTAACATTTCAACCTGCCTCCTCTGATCTCCTGCTGAAGGGGAAGTCCAAGTAACCCCTGTCTTAAAGCCAAAACAAAATTTGTATATTATAATGTGTTGTTTTTGTAGATTGAATTTTGTATATTGTATTATTGTGTATTTACTTTGTATATTGTTGATTTATGTCACGAATGTTGTGAGCTGCCCTGAGTCAGTATATGCTGAGTGGGCGGCATATACATTGAATAAATCAAATCAAATCAAAATCAAATCAAATTATAAGAATACCTTCAACAGTGTTTAAACTGAATTAGTATGAACATCACAACATGTTTTAAACCATTCAGTTGAGTTCATAGAGTAATTAAAATAACAATTCTTCTTCTTTCATATCCGAATTCGAATATTAGCACTCCTCATGGCAATCAGCCATGAAGACTGTCCTAAGAATATAATACAGTGGCCTTTCATCTGCCTTCTGCATCGCAGCATGACACCTGTAATACTGATTCAGTTCCGCTAGTCACTTTCTGTTCCTGAGCCCTTTTGGCATGCAAAGTCCCCATCAGCCCCAGGCCGATACTGATGAAGCTGCTGATTTGGGGACCATCTCCTTTCCCTGTGGACTTTGGCACCCAAGGGCGTTAGTCCTCAGAGTTATCAGGTTAGTTAACCACTGCCTGATGCTCAGCATTGAGTCGCTGGCAATATAGTTTACTCTATTACCATAGCAGGATAACCTGGCCAGCTTCTAAGGGAATACTTACAAAGATAAAATCACAGATCTTCAAGGCAAAGTTTAGCTTTAAAAAAAGCTTACCAAAGACAGAGCCTGGGAAAGTTACTTTTTTTGAACCACAACTCCCACAATTCCCCCAGCCAGGACGACCATTTCTTTCTGTTGGAAGAAAAGTCTTTGTATCCTGCCCAGTCTGTCCCTGGATCATTGTCCCATAATGAGTCCTGAAATAAGAATCAATCATCAATCCAGATGACTGCCTGGGGCAGGGGATCTTTTCCTACCCTTTTCGTCAGACATGAAAATATCCTGGGCCACCCCTAAAGTAGGTCAAAAGGCTTCTCATTGCTCTACAATGGAGGCTATTTTTTTAATTTTTATTTAATCTTACTAACATAAAACAAAAACACATACACATATAACATTACATTACAATACAATACAATGTATAAATGAAGCAAACAAAAAATACATGAAATATGATAAAAATTAACACAAAAGAAAAAAGAGAAAAATGGGTATTACTTTCTTTGTCATATTATTATATTTCTCCCATTCTAATACATATTTAAATCTACTTAGTATATTACTACTTTATTTACCAGTAACTCTCTCATTACCCATGTATTGAAAACAAAATTAATGTCACCACGTGATATATACAAAACCCTGGATACTGCAATTTTGTCACAGCACTATATTACCATTTCCAAAAACCCATGTGATCTGGTACTGGTTTGCCACTTTTAGATTTCACCAAAGTATGTTCCACTAAAGGTCTCCATATTTCCCAAAACTTGTTTTCCTTAATTATACCTTTTTTTATTCAACTCCCGTGTAATTTTGTCATTTAACGCAATTTCCTACATTTCTTTATACCGTTCCTCCAATTTTTAACACAGAATCGTTTTTCCAATTTCTTGCGATACATTGTCTTGCGATAGTTAACATTATAGATAACAAATGACTCTGAAGTCATCTTATCTTATTTTAAATTTTTGGATTTTTAAATTTTTTAATTTTTAAGTTTTGAAATTTTGAAATTTTAAAGTTTTAAAGTTTTAAAATTTTAAATTTTTTAAATTGTACTGTATGGTACTATCTTAATTGGTGTTTCTGTAGCTGTTTTAAATTAAGGGATATGCCTTATTCGAGTTGATATAGAGCAACCGAGAAATTTCATTTTTCCCGCAAGGGGACAATGACAATAAAGATTTATCTATCTATTGTTTACATCTATGTGCATATTATCTACATCAATAGGGCAGTACTTGATTCCAGCCTCAGGCCAAAATTCAGTATTTCTGATATCTCCTTCTCTATTTTTGCCCAAAAAAACCATAGTCACTTTACAACTCCACCACATGTGTTCATATGTCCCCAGTCTATCTTTACATCTCCAACAGTTTCTAGTTTTTGTATAATCCATTTGATGTAGCCGAACTGGGGTCAAGTACCAACAATGGAGGCTATTTTGAGATACATTTTCCTTGGGCTTTCTATGCCATTTCGTAATGTTTCAATAAAATATGTTTTTAAAAAACCAAACACCAAGAGCATCAGGCAAGTAAACCCTTTCCTGCCTCCAGCAATGTAAAAATAAAAATATCCTTCTTAATCCTTCCTTAACAATGACAAAACAATTAATAGAGAGCAACAAGGCAGCAGATAGTTTCCACAATAAATGTAAATGGAAAATGGCATGGACAGATGAAAAGGATGGGTTTATTGATTGATTGGGCGAGTCCAGCTCATATAAGAGCTAAGCAGCTTCACAAATTATTGTCTTGACAGGTAGGATAATAAATCATGGAACGTATGAAAAAATGGCAAGGGAATCCCATGTCTCACTCTGTCCTTCTGTGCAGCACGAGAGAACGCAGCAGCAAATTGTGGCTAACTTTACCTTTAGCAGCAATCTGCTACTGGTGTCATTCTTGTTAGGCAGGTGGAGCTATGCAACAGGATACCAGCTTCCTTGCCAGCAATTAAAGGGCTGTCAGCTTTAAGCCAAGAGATGGGCAACCTGTCTCATCTTCATCTTAAAATAAAAAGGCCTCTGAAAGCAACTATTTCCGAATCGACGTGTAGAGAAAGCAGCCTCTCGCTCCTCTGACAGCCTGCTGGATAGGAACAGTGAGACTGAGAAAGGAAAGTGGGCAGCAGAGAAGAGTGAGAAGGAGAAGGTGCCCCCATATTTTGATGTTGGCCCTGCCTACTGCAGGATTTGACCCTGTGGGTTAGTGGTGAAGATGCTGAGCTTGAAGATGAGAAGGTCGGCAGGTCAGCAGTTCGAGACCTGAGTGCTACACGATGAAGTGAGCTCCCAGTTCCTGCCAACCTAGCAGTTCAAAAACAAGAAATTACAAGTAGATAAATAAGTACCACTTCAGCAGGATAGGTAACAGTATTCTGTGCACTCCTGCATCTAGTCATACCTGCCACATGGCCACAGAAATGTCTGCAGACGCAGACAATAGCAATAGCAATTACCCTTATGTATCACCCCATAGCGCTTAGTGCACTGTCTGGGCAGTTCACAAGTTAATTAGCATTTCAGCATTCACCCCCAACTTGCTGGGTACATGTTTTACCAACCTCGGAAGGATGGAAGGCTGAGTCAACCTTGATCCCTGGTCAGGATTGAACTCACAACCTTTTGGTTGCAGAACAGCAGTTTAGCATAATTGTATGGCTGTAAAGATGAGAACTGCTCCCTAGAGCTGGACACGACTGACCTTTGAGCAAAGGAGAACTTTACCTCTACCTACTGTCGGCATGCCTCCTTTTCCCACATAAAGAGAGATTATCTTTGAGAAGACAAGGCTGTGAGGAGGACAGTTTCATTCCCCTGCTTTACAGAATAACAGGCTTCCTATAATTGAAGATAAAACATTTTTAAAATGCAAGTTGATTAATCTTCCACTACTTTGACACTGTTCACTATTTGATTGAGCCTCCCCCTCCCAAGTCTCTGGAGAGTATTCAATTTCCCATTGTAACAAGGCAATGAATTCATGAGAGGGCTTTTCCCTTTACAGGCAGGCAGCCAATGGCCATACGGTTGTGATTTGACCCTCCCATAACTATTTTCCATTCTAGAGGTGTCAAATGCAAAATGTATTCCAGGATGTAGGACCCTGGAGAGATGGTGAGAGATAGGTGATGCAGCTCACATAAAATAAGTGTACATGCTCTTCTAGATGCTCTTCTTAGCCATGCTCTTCTAAGCCGCCACAGTCCCAGCCACATTAGTGGCAGGAAAAATAACATGTTGTGGCACCTTAGAGAATGACAAGTTTTATTCAGCATCACATTTGGTAGAGTATAGTCTACTTCTCCAGATGTGTCGGAAGAAGTGTACATGCTCTTCTAGAGCATGAAATACTATTCATGCCAGCTGCTTTAATGCCCAGTTAAGAGCCATTTTACACCTCCACCAAAGCTGTTAACACCCATTAATGTGCCTCTCCTGTCTGCCTCTTAATATCTCTTCCTGTCATATACCTTAAAAAAGGGCAAGGAAGGGCAGCAGTTGGAAGAAAATTCTTCAATTCAAGACTCCTTCCTCAGTTTCTGGCTCTGACAGGCATGAATCCATGCTCCAAACATGTTGCAAAAGGAAAATGTAACCATATGAAATCGGTACAGACAGAAACTAATTACTTTAGTTGTGCAATGTGCTTAACAAAATAAATTACAATAATAAATGACAAAATAAATGAAGGGCTTATATTATACTAGCAGGGGTGCCCGGCTTTGCCTGGATGGGGTTGGGGGGGTGCTATCCTACCTCCTGGGGTTTTGTTGCTCAGGTGCTCCTTCTCCTGGGCTGACCTCTGTCCACTGGACTTCTGCCCCACCCTGCCAGCTGGCCTGCCTGGCCAAGGGGCGGGGGCCTGTGACATCACGTTGACTGACCACTCACAAGGATTGACCACTCCCAAGAGCTGACCAGGTCTGGGCAAGACAGCAGAAAGGGCATGACATCACAAAGGCCCAGCCCTGGTCAGCCCTTGTGACTGGTTGAGGACTAAAGGATCAATTTGGGGCATAACCCCCCATGGGCTTCGGGACCCTGACAGTAACCTGCTCATGTGCGCAAGGTACGTGTGTGCCAAATTTCACGAGGTTTGGTCAAGGGGTGCGCTAGCCCTAGGTATATAAAGATCTGACTACCCAACTGTGAGATTGTGGCGCTTTCATTCTGCAAAGGTAATTAGGGGGAAACTGTACATGTACATTATAGTGATTAAATTAAATTTTAATCACAATTCCTATGGAGGGAATTTTTAATTTCGTGTCCCATATAGTCCAATTGACTTAATAGGGTTCAGAGAAGCATTGATTTACAGTCAAATGGTTTAGTAAGTTGGTCCCTTCTCTAGCTGAGGCTAACAAGGGAGGCTAGCCACAATGTCTATAAGCAATTCTGCTTCATTGCTACAAAGATCACCTGTCTATTCTGAAGTTTATGAAGAACATAGCCCAAGGTTCTAGGCCTGTTCCTATAATAAAACCAAAACCAATCATATAAACTAGCTGTAGTCGCTTGAGCATCCTTTGAAGTTTCACTGCAAGGAAGATCATATAATTGCACTCTGGGAAGTGTAACCCCAATTGTTTCCCAAGCTCTGTCAATGATGTGGACTCTCTCAAATTTTAATATGTGGCTTGGGAATGCAGCAGTTGCTTAGTGGTTAAGATGCTGAGCTTGACAACTGGAAGGTTGGAAGGTCAGCAGTTCAAGACCTGAGTGCTCTCCGATGGAGTGAGCACCCATCATCTGTCCCAGCTCCTGCCAACCCAACCTAGCAGTTCAAAAGCAAAAAATTGCAAATAGACAAATAGGCACTGCTTTGGCGGGAAAGGTAACAGTGTTCTGTGCACCCCGACATCTAGTTATACCTACCTCATGACCATATAAATGTTTGCAGACACAGATAGTGCTGGCTCTTTGGATGTAAACAGATATGAACATTGTCCCGTTGAGTCGGATACGTCTGGCTTTCAAGCAATGGGCTTTGGGGGGTGGGCATAATTCAGGGGCTGAATTATGACCTCCCAAATCACTCATTGAATTTCCCCCAAACAGCGAGTGGTGGCCTAAGACTTTTGCACAGTACTGTACATCTGCAATGATCAACTTGCACCATAATGCACAAAAAAGTAACATTTATATGAACATGCTTATTTTGTATTATTTGCACAATCTATTCTTTTAGGCACAGAAGGAGGCAAGGAGTTAAGAGGAAGTACCTGCTCTTCTGCCACTACCATTTCTCAACACCCAGACAGTGGGAATTCTAGGGACAGCTTAGAGCAGGAGTTCTCAACGTTTTTGAGCTGGGGCTGGGTCATGCTCCCTGAGACAACTTCAGGGGCCGGACAGCCATTTTGCCCTTCCTCCATCACATGGCACGTTCGGGTGCTGTGGAGGCAGTGGGGGGCTCATGAAATGACACCGTGGGTCACAGGTTGAGAATCCCTGGCTTAGATCACGTACTTTTTTGGGTTTTTTTGAAAGTCACAAATTAAGTACGTTCACTGTTAAGAACAGCCATAGGAGTTCTGAATCCTGGTAAACAAAAAAGATCTTGGTTGGATTGTAGTTGAAATTTTGGACTGTGTGGTGCAAAAAAAAAAAAACCCAGAAAGAGCCAATAAGTAGCATGACATTTGAAGACCTGTCCCCAATCTCTAGATAGTGACCTTAATTGTTCTGTATATCCTGCTAGGACAGAAAGCTTGGGCAACTGGAGAAGATTCCAGCTTTGAGAAAGGCAGTGAATGCTGACTTCAAGCAGAGCAAAGAAATTGCTTCTTATCGATTCATTAATGTAGGGCCTCATCAAGCCTGCCAGGACACGTAGAAGTCAGTGTCTGGAAAATATGTGATATTATGATCCCACTAAGCATAAGACAAAGGGACACAAAAGCATTCGGCTACACTTAAAGGTGGCAACCCTGGCTCTCCACTTAGTGCTATTCCATTCCGTTCCTTTCTGATTTGGGCCTACATGTCTTTATCAGCCTGGCCACCATAACCAATGGGAAGAGGTTATAGGAGTTACAGTCCAAATACATTTGCAGGGGTACAGCTGCCCACTGCTGTAAACAAAAGCATTCATTCAAGCATCACCGACCTCCCAATTCTTAAGCAGCTCTCTCGGCAAATTGCACCCAGTAGTCTCTTCCAACAGCGGGATTGTTCTGGAGTTCATCTGTTTAAGACTATACAGTAACATAAGCAAATGCTGAAAATAAACTACCGATTGGCAACCTTAGTAAATCAGCTTTTTATTCTTAGCTAAGGTAAAGGCTGCCCTTCTTCATAAGCCAGTCATAGCCAATTCTAGGGTATGGTGCTCATCCAAAGAGACGCTATCTGCATGTGCCGGCGTTTCTGTGCACAGAACGCTGTTTACCTTCCTTCCAAAGTGGTACCTATTTATCTACTTGCAATTTCTTGTTTTCGAACTGCTAGGTTGGCAGGAGCTGGGACAGAGATGAGAGCTCAGTCCATCATGCAGCACTTGGGTCTCGAACTGCTGACCTGCCAACCTCCCAGTTGTCAAATTCAGCATCTTAACCACTTGAGCCACTGCAGTCACTGTAGCCCTCTTCTAAAATCTCATCATGTTCTCAGACTTCTGTGGTTCTTCAAGAAAGGGACACAGTCATGCAATTCAGATGTGATTACCAGTTTAAATCATGCCTGAGGTCACATTTGCTTTGAAGTGGTTAGATGAAACCTTGTTTGCCTCTGTCACAGCTGTTATCTTTACAGTTAGAATTAACTAGCAGAGGACCCAGCATTGCCCGGGGGGTACCCTTCCCAGGCCAAGGAGAGACCCGAGTCCCCCCCCCCCAGCTGCCTTACCTTTTTGTCTGCTATCGTCGCGGCCGCTCTCTCAGCCCCACCGCAAGGTGCTGTCTCAGCCTGACTCTGGCCACTGCGGCCTCCCCAGCAACTACAGTCAGTAAGTAGCCATCATAGCCCAGCTCCTCTGTCCTCCCATTGGTTGGATTTTAAAAAGTATATATTTAAATGTGCATTTTGAATGTACTATTTGTACCATTACTGTGTACGTGCAGTAAACCCATTTGTCTGGATTCACAGGGACTTGGGCTTCTGGGCTGTCACCGCTGCTGACATATAAACATATGGGCCTGTGATGGTGAACCTTGACACTCCAGCTGTTCTCAATTCCCAGAAGCCTAAGTCCCTCTGAATCCAGACAAATGGGTTGACTGCACATACACAGTAATGGGTATGTGCAGTAAACCCATTTATAATGCACAGAGTCATGGTGTATGGACTGTCATGGTGAGATCAGCATTCAACATCTTCCCAGCAAGGAGAATAATATGTTGATGTGCTCCATCAGCAGTGGCCAACCTTGGTGCCCCAGGTGTTCTTGGGCTTCAATTACCAGAATCCCAAGTAAACACACCTGCTGATCAGGGCTTCTGGGAATTGAAGTCCAAAAACATTTGGAACACCAAGGTTGGCCACCTCTGTTCTACATATTTATATTGCCACAAACCTAAATCTCACAAATGAGTTTATTATAGTAACTACCTAAAAAATAAACACATGCATGTAAAGTGATCCCAATTTATTGGAGCGACTCTGTACAACCACCATGTTAGACTACCAGGTGGCAAGCAAATTAAACATTTTAATTACGTCCCACACTCTCAATGCAGTGTGTGAGAGAATGATTACAATGACATTCAGAAAAAAATAAATAGTACAAACTAATATAGATTTCATAATGTACTATATTCGGCATAAGGGCCAGGATATATCGACAACTGTCTGTGTTATTTAAATGAAGATACTAACAGTATAATCCAATAAATGTCTTTATGCTGGCATTATATTCCCACCAGACTAAAGAAACACCCACTGATTTCACCAAGAACTAGTTCAAGGGAAATTAATTTTGCTTTGGAGCTTTACTTTCATTCCCGTCTCTGCACACATTAGCAAATATCTAAAGGTTGGCAAAATAAAATATGTCCAGACAAATTGTGTGTAAAGTAACAGATGTTTAGAACACACACATTGAAGATTAATATGTTGCCTTTTATAAAGTAGCAACTGATTATATAAACTAAAATTATCTTGTTTCACATAAACTGCCTTTTTAAGAGGAATTATTTAAGGGGATGAGGTGGTGGCTTAGATTCTTACTACATGGCTATTAGGATCCCACTTTATGAGGGTATCTCTTTTCATTATATTATTCTTTATGTAGGTGATAAATATATTTTGAAGGAATTACATAAGTGAACTTCATGCAATGTTGTGTTGGAAAAGTAAGGTATGATTTCAACTAACTATTTCTAAATTCCTCTGTTTTTTTAATGGTTAGGTCTACCACCGAAGCCAACAAATTTTTCTGATTAGGTTAATGCTTCTGATCTTTCCTTTTGGAAGTACATATGCCCATGAACAGATATTTTCATTACGAGACCTGTGTTCTTTTGAGGTTGAAGGCCATTATTACTAGATCTCTGGACAAGGGGTTTCCATGGCAATTTCTCCAGCCCTTAAAACGTTGGCCTCCCACCATTCATACTGGCATTAAAAAGTAGATTCAGCTTAATCCCAGAATGATCTTAAACAGTTTCATTTCTTCCTTTCTTGAATCTGTTTTTTAAAATCTGAAAGTATGCTTTAAAACCTTTGTCACAATTGACATCTAGACTGTCCTTCTCTCTTAAGAAGTTAAAACTCTATTCTCCATTTAAAACATGCCCAGTTAGACCAGCCTTCCCTAACCTTCCTGGTATGTTGGACTAGAATTCTCATCATCCTCTGTACCAATGTTATCATTAGAAAACAAAATCCTACTGAATGTCAACTAATTGACTCCCACCTAGGACAGCTGATCAAGAACATGTGAAGTTCCACTTTACATACCCATCGTATCTTTTTGTTTAATTTTGTCTGTTTTCTCTCTGGTAATTTCCTCACGACTCAAATGCAATCTGAGAAAAGCAAAATACATCTTGATCAGTGTTTCCCAACCTTTGCTTTTGGACTTCAATTCCCAGAAGCCTAAGTCAATGCCCCAAAGCACTGATCAGCTAATGTAATAAGGCTTCTGGGAATTGAAGTCCCCCTGTGGGGTGTGGGCCCCACATTGGGAACCACTGATCTAGATGCTGTCCATCATCTTTACTCATTCCCTCTGTTTGTTCAGTTAATTTCTAGTTTTGTTCCAGGATAGCTATGATGAAATCCATAAGATAGATAAGCTGGTTCCATGTTCATGAGCAATATGGTTGACCCTGCCACGTACGCAGTCAAGAGAAATAGATATCATTGTACCATTGTGAACTTCGAAAGAAGAATGTAGACTAACACTGGTCCAAATGCTTCCTTCTGGCATTTGTCCCCCGACCTGCTGAGCAAATGCTTTAGGTTGCCCATGATCACTGATAAGCTGGTTGAGTGTCACTCGGAGCATGTTACATGAGTGGATCAACTTTAAAGTAAATGCAATGCTAGCAACACCCTTTTCAGTGAATACAAAATATTTTTGAGCAAACTGTCCAGCAGAAATAAGATAGATTTGTTTCTCACTGGGTGAGACCAGAGTAAAATCCAATAATTTGTTTCTGACAGCTCCTGTAGGCAGCCCCGTAACAGAGACAGAGGCTGAAAGTTCAGTAGAAACTGCAGATGGGATCCAGATGAGGCTAAGCATGCTAATCCCAGAACTGTCTCCAAAGTAACGTACATTGCATTGTGTTGGTGAAAGGATCTCAAAGCTAAGCAGATCTCCTGCTTCAACTTTGGTGGCCCTGGAGGCCGATATTGATGTGTCCCTGTAATTGACACCAGGCTTATGTACAGTCATCAGTTCTGTGTTGGTGCTGTTTCTGTTGAGGTAAGACACCAAAGAAAACCCTTCATGAATGCAGGTGTGACCCATGGAGTACAATGCTTGGTGGAAAACAAACTTCACAACTCCCATTTCAGTAACCTTAATGGCTTTGCCATCATGGGACAGAGCCAGCATGTATGGGTCAGAAAGAGCAACTAATTTAAAAGTTGGTCGGTAATTGGTTTGGTAGTGTGTCGCAGTTGATGTTTGTGCCGTCATGGCCACTGCCCCTGTGTCATGGGATAGCCAAAACAAACTGAGTGGTGTGTGGAGGTCATAAATGTTTAAGTCTTTGCTTTGGTTACAGAACTGATTAGGACTCTTCACTGAGACTGAAAGGACTTGGCCGGGTTCTACCTCCGTAGCACTGCTCATGGTGACACTCTGCATAAGTTTGCCTTCTGGCTGTTCAACACGAACACCACTCAACTCGTAGCCTTCTTCGCTGTTGTTGAACTTGAAGGAAAGTTGGAGGAAATTCCTGCAGTTGTGTTTCACTGCAAAATTGAAGTCGGCCCACATTAAGCCATGCTGTTTGAACACAACTTTGCTGCCTTCGATTGTCACTATGCTTCCCTCCTGCTCTTCCTTTAATGTCAAGTCAAAACCCTGGTAGACTTGAGACACACTTGACTTTGCCAAGGGGAAAACCAGATGTGCTGCCCATGATTCAGAGAGCTTGTTTCCACTGGCAGTTGAACAAACGGTATCACTAATAAGGGTACAGGGGGAAACAACCACCCCAGCTTCACACGTCAGACAAGCTTGACACTCCTGCAGTTCTTTGTTAAAGAAATATTCCTCTCCACACAATCCCAATGCAGCCTCTTTTTCAGCAACACCAAGACATCGGAAACCTCCTATTCGTGGAAAGTAAGAAAAGACAACTTACTTTCTGTTACACACCTATATTTGGTTATTTCATTAGAACAATTATATTCTGTCTTTCCTTATATCAACAGAGCCAGCCTTACTAACAACACAGTACGGTAGTGTCTCAGGTAGCAGAGGTACTGCAATCCAATAGAAAGGCACAACTAGAGTAGCCCCACTGAGTCAGTCAGGATTTAACAATAGGTGACTCTCTACTGGATTTCAGCCACATAATTATGACCAAGCAACCAGCTTCAGGCTCCTTTAGAGAACAAAATATTTGGGAAGACTTGTGGTTATTTTTCTTCTTCTGTGTCTTAGCCAGATGTGCCAGGTTGGTTATTCTGTATGTTACTAATTCTATATGCAACCAAAGCTACATGACATGTTAGTAAGTGTCCTATTGCTTTCAAAAGGATTAAAGAATAAAAGTTTCATCTGGATCAAATGTAGCAATATTTCATCTGCTTAGAATTGGACTGTGAGCAAATATTACCATTTGTGTTATCCCCATGAAAGGCAGTCATTTACCTGGAGTATTCAGACATTTTTTTCTTTCCCCACAGATGTTTGGTGATTCAACACATTCATCTCTATCCTAAAAAAAAACAGAGTCACATCCAAACAAATGTCAGTGTTGCTTAAGGAAATTGTTATATCCCTAATAAGAAGGATGTGTAACCAATTATACAGACTTGATTATCAGATTTCAGAATGTATAGGCATGCAGTGGCAGAAATCGTCAGAAGTAACAACTAAACTTGACCCACTGAATCAATGAAAAGCATCAGAATTTACTCAATATATCCCCACTGATTCAATGGGTCTACTCAAAGGCTTTTATATTCATATAAAACTTAAGTGTTGTCACTTCAACAATCCTGTTCTAGATAAAGCTATATTACTGTACAACACCATTTTCCTCAACTCTAGTTCAGAAAGCAAACATTTTTGGTAATGTGTATTTCAAGCTGTCCCTTTAAGGCAATTCTGATTCCCTTAGCTACTGTAGTACTTGCTGAAGTTTGTTGCTTCAAGGATCTGAAGTTGAGTGGTAATATCACAGTGCCGACATATCTCTATTTTGAGGAGATTTCCTTAATAGGCATTTTCTGCCCCAAGATGTACAGCATACTGAAATTGTAATTAACTACTTACATCCAGAAGCAATATCTCATTTCATTGTTCAAAGCCAACTTTGATTTAAAAAAGAATAGAGAAGAACTGGGTAATGCATGGTCCTCTACCTTTTATTGGACTACAGTTCCCAATAATCTCTCAGCATTGACTATGCTGGCTAGTGCTAATGGGATCTCAAAAGATGCTCAAATGCATGCAGCACTAAAACGTGAAGCAGGTTTTGATTTTGTTTCAATCTTTTTGGAGCATTTCATTGTACAATATCAGGGTGGGCAAAGTCTGGGGGTTTATAATCTACTATCCTCCACATGGTCGTTTTTAAATAAACAAACTGGAAGTAGACATTTCTTGATTCTTTTGGATGGAAATCCTGGGTGAACCTCCAATGCCCCAGATAAAAACAACCACTGCTTTTAGACCATGGGGTGGGGGAAGGCAAAAAGGACAAAAAATAAAATAAAGTTCATGGACGTGGCTGCAAAAAGGTTCTTGGAGGCTTCAGATCACTAGTGTGCCAAACTTTGCCCTTCCCTGAGACAATGGTATTAAATTAAAATACATAAAGTTTGTAGCATGAGGGAAGTTTCACCTGACATATCCGATCAGCATTTGCAGAGCAACCAGACAGCTGGAAGAAGCCAGCAGGACACAAGGTGCATTTTTCACACTGGGAGGGTGTCTTCTGAAAATTGCAAAATTTACCACTTTCACAAAGGCCACAAAGGTCCATCAGAGGCTCCCCAACATCAATCACTTTGGCATCAACCTCGACTTTATGAACAGAGTAGGACTTCTGAAGATGACTCCTGGCTTGGTTCTGAAGGCCTTGTAGAGTGGCTTCAAAATACTGTTGGACATCTTCTTGCAAACCCTTAAATGACATCTGCTTCACTGCATCAAAAAGCATGCCATACTGGACCTTTATCAGATCCATTTGCTCATACATTTTCCTCTGTTGCTCAATAATTTCCTGCTGCTGACTGACCAACATGTTCTGTTGCTCAACCAGCTTTTGCTGTAAATCCATGATTAAGGTCTGCTGGCTTTTGAGAGCTTCAACAAACTTCTCTTGTCCTGTTGTAAGCTGAAGCTGGAGTACAAGGGCATCCTCAGAAGGGACCTCATTTTCTCCTTAAACAAAAAGAGAAACATGACTGTCAGGTAGGTAGGTAGGTAGGTAGGTAGGTAGGTAGGTAGGTAGGTAGGTAGATAGATAGATAGATAGATAGATAGATAGATAGATAGATAGATAGATAGATAGATAGATAGATAGATAGATAGATAGATAGATAGATAGATAGATAGATAGATAGAGTACTCTCTGGCTGGACATCCCGCTACGGTGATGGAGTAGATCATACAGCCAGCGACTCAACACCCAGTATTGGGTGGTGGTAAATAACCTGACTCCCTAAAGGGGCCAATGGCTATGGGCAGATAAGCCCCTTTAGGTGAGGTGATTGTACCCATCAGTGGAGGAAATGTCACTGGAAACCATCGTATTGGGGCCAATGGCGAAATGAGTGGAAGAAGAACCAAGCCACTATTCTGATTCCCAATGGTAATGGAGACAGAAGAGCCATGCCAGATGGACTTGGCTGTGAAGGCGCATCTTGTCAAAAATCCTCAAGGCTGTGGCAGTCCATTGCAGTCCCGGTGTCAAATTCTGCATGTCTCAATTTATATGTGCCACAGGAGATGGCTCCTTGATCACAGTGTGTGGGTCACTTCATGGCAAGCTGTGATCCACCTTAAATAAATTCACGCCAATGACATTTTTCCTGAAGCCATTCAGGAAAACAATGTATACTCGGACATGAGCAGCAGCCGACAATGAGACAGACAGACAGATATCTGGTTTAGCACCTACCTGGCTTAACATCGCAAGTCAGCTGAACACCCAGCGTGGCACTTCCTAGTTCAGAAGCTCTGTAGGCAAGATCTTCCCCAATGAGTTGGGCTGCCCTCTCAGTTTCTCTGACCAGGGAAGGTTCAGAACAGCCTCCCTGTTGGTTTGGAGGGCAAGAGAAAGCTTGGAGAGCTAGCCTTGGCTTCTGGCGAATGCGCAGGGGCAACCGACACTCAATGCCTTTGCAATCCCGTATGGTACCATTGGGAAACCTGATGGCACAGTCCCCTCCTCTTCCAGAGCAACTATTCTCTGCATTCCTTGTGACCAGAGCACCATGTTCCAGTCTGCTACCCAGAAAGGGCACTGGCGGCAGCTGTTGGAAGCCAGAGTGATCCTGTGATTGCTTGCTGTATGGCTGCCCTCGCAGAGAGCCAGTGGTGTGAAGAAAGGCATGGGATACACGACTGGCCCTGCCCACGCAGCGAGGTCCCTGGCATGGCTGCCTGTTTGGGCGATGCCCAGTGTTGCTGGTCCCACTGCATGGGGGGTTTCTGCAAAGCTCAGCACTAACACATCCTCCTTTTCCAGTTAGGAGCCACAAGCAAACTCCTAGCCAACAACAGCAAGTCCAGTAAGGCTGTCTCTCCAGCATCTCTAGTCACAGCTGCAAGAATGAATGAATGAATGAATGAATGAATGAATGAACAAATGAACTAACAAATTGTGCTTATGCCCACATTCCAGGGATCAAATAACTCAGCAGCTTATCAATAAAATCAAGACATTACATTTACCATCCCTTGAGTTTAGGATTTTAAAAGCTTGAGAGAAATGTGTTATTTAGAAATGTGGTCCATTGATTTCAGCAGGACTCAGTTCTAAATACTTGGTAGGCCTGGCCATTTGGAGCTTAGCAGGTCTCTCCAAAATGAAATTTCATTTTTTGCACAAACATATTCTTCATTCACCCTTATCATAGGACAGACAAAGTCAGATTCAACAGATCGGTGGCCAACCCACTGTTGGAGATGCTCCCGATTGGAAGAATCCAAGCTCCTTTGTCTTGTTCATTGTCAGAGGAATTTGCAACTTCGATCGCTTCTTCCCCTCTTCCAGAAAGAGACGGTCTTCCCTCCGAACAAACTTTTAAGGAACTTTTTGTCTCTTCCCCCCCCAGCCCATTTAAAAACACAAACGCCCCAAGATGGTGTCAAGTTCTTTAAGAAACCACCGAGCGCCTTACCTAAAGACAAGGTGGGGAAGAAGATTGTTGTGTTCTAATAGTGTAACCTTCTACATGTGATATCAATGTATCTAAACCAATGTAACCTTGCCTATGAGTAACAATGTAACCTTCAGCTGTATCACATAAACCCTGTAATAGGACGCGAGCTAATGACCACCAGCTGGCAGCAGCGAGCGTCCAAGCTCTCTTGGTTCAAATCCATCAAAGACCGCAGCGCGGGAAGTTTCCCGCCGCTACCTACACCTGGACAAGAAGGGCGTGACCAGCCATGACGTCACGCGGACCAGTAGCCAACGGGCTACCGTGGAGCCACATTCAAAATACGTTACTACCATATATATAGAGCTGTTCGTCCGCCATTACCTCATGTTCCCTCTGTCCACCATGCAATAAACCTGAGTTAACCCAGCCTTTGGCTGTGCCTTGTGTCTTGACTCTCATATACTAAATTGGCGACGAAGGTGGGATTATGGATCCCCATGGAGCCAGGACACAGAGCGGGTTCAACATCACCAAACCGCAAGACTGGGAGCTTTTTGAGATGGACTTCCAGGCGGCACTGGTGGAACTCAAAGTCAAAGAAGACGACGAGGAAAGGAAGAGGGCCATCCTCACCCGCATGCTTGGGATGGAAACCAAGCGGACGCTGGTGGGCATTCTTGCACCGAAGAAGATGAGCGATTTCAAAGCCGGTGACATCATGAGACTGCTGCGTGAGCGTTTCCGACCCTCGAGGGCAATGTTTCCCGCTCGGAGCGCGTTTTGGAGGCGAGTTCAAGCGCCGGACGAGTCGGTAGAAGCCTTTGTAACGGCTATGAGGGTAGCCGCCGCCCCCTGCAGATGGGACCACTTCCTAGAGATGGCCCTCAGGGACGGAGTGCTGTGTGGCCTGAAGGACAAGGAAGTACAGCGCAGCCTGATGAACAAGGAGCCACCACCCACACTGGAAGAGGTTGTAGAGGCCGCGGAAGCCGCGGAATCCACGAATGCTGGAGTAGATGAGATGCACAAGTGGCGTGAGTGGCGTCCGAGGGCCGGCAAAGCGGAAAACTCGTTGCACGGGAAGTCCGGTCAGTCGGTGCATGCAACCCGACCGACCTCGAAATCGTCTTCAGAAAGCAGCGATGGCGAGGAGGTCCAGAAGGTCCGGAGAGGCGGGCGCCGCTGCGATGGTTGCGGAGCGGCCCATGAGCGCGTGAAGTGCCCATTCAGAAAAGCCGAGTGTTTCAACTGTGGACGTCGGGGGCACATCGCCAAGGCGTGCAGGAAATGGAAAGAGGGCCGGAGACAGTCGCAAGACCGTTCAGCCAGACCGGACCGTCCAGCGAGGTCCAAAGATGGCGCCCGGGCCACGAGGAAGCAGGACGGCGTGGGCCGCATCTCGGACGACAGCGAGGGCGACGCTCCTGTGTTCAGCGTGTCTGCGGGACAGCCCCATTACTTTGTTGAGGTACTAGTACAAGGGACCCCCATTAGGATGGAAGTTGACTCGGGGTCCTCCTATTCTATAATTCCCCAGAGAGAGTTCTTGAAAATCGACCCCCACGTGCGGCCCAAACTTAAAGCGTTGAGGGCCACACTACGGGACGTACAGGGGAACAGCATTCCAGTGTTGGGGGTCGGGACATTCCGGGTTCGTTTTAAGAGACATTCTGCGGAACTTCCCCTAGTGGTGCTAAAAGGGGGGAGTTGTAGCCTCCTCGGAACCCAGTGGTTTCAGCCCTTAGGTCTGTTCATAGGGGGGGTGCATGCCGTAGGCGAGGACCCAATACAAGCGGTGTGTGACGCACACCCCGCTGTTTTTAAAAGTGGACTGGGAAAGTTCAAGGGACCCCCTGTAGCCTTCGACTTAGACCCGGAGGTCCGCCCGATAAGACTTAAACCGCGCAGGGTACCGTTCGCGCTAAAGGACAAAATAGAGGCGGAACTGGACAAACTGGTGGGTCAAGGGATTCTTGTTCCTGTGGATTCCGCGGAGTGGGAGACTCCAATTGTAACAGCACTGAAGGCTAACGGGGAGGTGCGCATTTGCGCTGATTATAAGTGTACCATTAATAAGGCAATCCGCCCTAATGCATACCCGGTGCCAGTGGTCAGCCACCTTCTGGCCAGGCTAAATGGGGGAAAGTGTTTCGCTAAACTCGATTTAGCACAGGCCTACCAGCAACTCCCGGTAACCCCCGCCACAGCGGCGGCACAAACAATAGTCACACATAAGGGGGCGTTCCAGGTGTCGAGGTTACAGTTCGGCGTGAACTCGGCACCTGGCATTTTTCAGTCGCTAGTGGAACGCCTCCTGAAGGGGCTGGAGGGGGTGTTGCCATATTTTGATGACGTGTTGATAACGGGGGGGAGTAAGGCCGAGCTGGCTCACAGATTGGATAAGGTCCTGACCGTGTTCGAAAAAGCGGGGCTGCGACTGAGAAAAGACAAATGTGTATTTTTCGAAACAGAGGTTGAGTTTTTAGGGTTTCGTGTCACTCCCGAGGGAATTAGGCCGTCCAAATCTAAGGTAGCCGCCATTAAGAAAGCCCCTCGCCCCACGTCCAAAACCG
This sequence comes from Bradypodion pumilum, assembly GCA_035047305.1. Taxonomy (NCBI): domain Eukaryota; kingdom Metazoa; phylum Chordata; class Lepidosauria; order Squamata; family Chamaeleonidae; genus Bradypodion; species Bradypodion pumilum. The sequence continues at coordinate 19,925,742 of JAWDJD010000006.1, read as the reverse complement.
AGCTACAGTCGTTTCTGGGACTTCTCAATTTCTACCATACCTTCCTTCCACGGAAGGCGTCTGTTGCCGAGCCGCTCCATCGGTTACTTAAAAAAGAGGAAAAATGGCTGTGGGGTGACGAGCAAGAAAGAGCGTTCACAGAGTTAAAGCAACTCCTCACATCCGAGGCAATCCTAACTCATTTCGACCCCAAACGGCCCATAGTTTTAGTCTGCGATGCATCCCCGGTGGGGGTGGGGGCGGTGCTTTGCCACATGTTAAACGACGGAAGGGAGGCCCCGATAGCGTTTTATTCAAGGTCCCTGTCCCAAGCAGAGCGGAATTACGCACAGACCGATAGGGAGGCACTAGCGATAGTAGCGGGAACCAAGAAATTTCACGATTTTCTGTATGGTCGGCCGTTCAAGGTCGTTACTGATCACAAGCCCCTGTTAGGAATATTCACTGCAAATAAGCCCACGCCACAGATCCTGTCCCCGAGGATGCTGCGGTGGGCTATTTTTCTTAACGCATATCAACATGAGTTAGAATACCGGCCAGGGAAGGAAATCAGCCATGCAGACGCGCTCTCACGGTCGCCGTTACCCTTGTCGGACGACCAGAAGGCAGGGGTAAGAAGAGACCGCCAGGTATTATTAATAGAGGTTTTGGAGTCACCCCCGATAGTACCGGCCGACGTTGCCAGGGCGACCGGAAAGGATAGAACACTAGAGAAAGTATGCTCGTGGGTGCAGAAGGGGTGGCCGGCGTCATCCCCAGGCGCGGAATTCGACCCATTTTTCCGAAAGCGAGTAGAGTTGTCTTTAGAGAGGGGGTGCCTTTTGTGGGGCCAACGGGTGGTGGTTCCTACGTCCCTGCGGCCGAAGGTGCTAAAGCTGTTGCACGTCAGCCACCCGGGAATCGTCCGTTCCAAGGCGTTGGCCCGGAGTTACTTCTGGTGGCCCCAGCTGGACGCCGACATAGAGCATATGGTTGGCACTTGTGAGGCATGTCAGTGCTCCCGACCGGAGGTGGCCCGCCTCCCGCATAGGGAATGGGACGCAGCAAGGGGACCGTGGTCCAGGGTACACGTAGATTTTGCTGGCCCGTTCCGAGGAACCATGTTTCTCCTGGTGGTGGATGCATACTCAAAGTGGCTGGAGGTCATTCCGGTAAAGAGCACATCCTCCGCCACTACCATTCGCCAGCTAAGGAGGGTCTTTTCCACGTTCGGTTTACCCGACACTTTGGTCAGCGATAACGCCAGTTGCTTCACGTCCGCTGAGTTCACAGCATTCATGGAGGCAAATGCAATTCGGCATGTCACGTCCGCGCCGTTTCACCCGGCCACGAATGGCCAAGTGGAACGGTTGGTGCGCACCACAAAGGATGCGCTGCGGCGAATGGGCTCGGGAGATCTAAATCACCAAGTTTGTCAATTCCTATTAGCGTACAGAGTGACCCCCTTAGCGTCTGGATACTCGCCGGCTGAGCTGCTGATGCGGAGGAAACTGACGACGCTTTTGTCCAGGTTGGACCCGTCGAGGGTCGAGGAGAAAGGGAAGAACATAGGTTTAGCGGTCTCGAAAGGTTTCGGCGTAGGCGATCCTGTACACTGCAGGAACTATGCCAACGCAGGCCCAGCCTGGGTGCCAGGGACGATAATAGAACAGACGGGGCCAGTGTCATATCGGGTGGAAACTAGCACCGGCCTCCTCTGGAGGAGGCACGCTGACCAACTGAGGCACCGAGTGAGTGAGGGGCCGATCAGTGGGGCTCAGCGACAGGATTCAGCGATAGGGTTCTCCCCCACCCGTTTAGCCCAAGGGGGAGACAGAGAGGGACACCAGTCCGAAGCCAGGAGGGAAAGCAGTGAGCCCGACTCATATCCTTTTGATACCCCAGTTCTATCCGAGCCCGGGGGGAGGGAAAAGGAGTGTGCGGCCGCCGCTGCCACTTCCCCCGAAGCCGATTTTGATTTTGATTTTGCTAGCCGGGGGGTTTTTTTGGAGTGTTCCCCCACCCATCCAAGCGAGAAGAGGGGTTTTTTCGTTAGCCCCCAGTGCCCCCGGTTCTTCCCAAACAAAGCACACACCTTCCAACAAAGCCGCAGAGCCGCGGCAAACCACTAACAAGTCATCCTCTCCCGTTACAGGGCAGGCAGCCAGGGAGCAAGGAGGAGGGAGCGAAGCCAGGGCAGGGCAGCCCGCGCCGAGACCCCAGCGAGTTCGAAATAAGCCACCTTGGCTGAGAGACTTCGTCTCATCCTAGGGGGGAGGAGTGTTGTGTTCTAATAGTGTAACCTTCTACATGTGATATCAATGTATCTAAACCAATGTAACCTTGCCTATGAGTAACAATGTAACCTTCAGCTGTATCACATAAACCCTGTAATAGGACGCGAGCTAATGACCACCAGCTGGCAGCAGCGAGCGTCCAAGCTCTCTTGGTTCAAATCCATCAAAGACCGCAGCGCGGGAAGTTTCCCGCCGCTACCTACACCTGGACAAGAAGGGCGTGACCAGCCATGACGTCACGCGGACCAGTAGCCAACGGGCTACCGTGGAGCCACATTCAAAATACGTTACTACCATATATATAGAGCTGTTCGTCCGCCATTACCTCATGTTCCCTCTGTCCACCATGCAATAAACCTGAGTTAACCCAGCCTTTGGCTGTGCCTTGTGTCTTGACTCTCATATACTAAATTGGCGACGAAGGTGGGATTATGGATCCCCATGGAGCCAGGACACAGAGCGGGTTCAACATCACCAAACCGCAAGACTGGGAGCTTTTTGAGATGGACTTCCAGGCGGCACTGGTGGAACTCAAAGTCAAAGAAGACGACGAGGAAAGGAAGAGGGCCATCCTCACCCGCATGCTTGGGATGGAAACCAAGCGGACGCTGGTGGGCATTCTTGCACCGAAGAAGATGAGCGATTTCAAAGCCGGTGACATCATGAGACTGCTGCGTGAGCGTTTCCGACCCTCGAGGGCAATGTTTCCCGCTCGGAGCGCGTTTTGGAGGCGAGTTCAAGCGCCGGACGAGTCGGTAGAAGCCTTTGTAACGGCTATGAGGGTAGCCGCCGCCCCCTGCAGATGGGACCACTTCCTAGAGATGGCCCTCAGGGACGGAGTGCTGTGTGGCCTGAAGGACAAGGAAGTACAGCGCAGCCTGATGAACAAGGAGCCACCACCCACACTGGAAGAGGTTGTAGAGGCCGCGGAAGCCGCGGAATCCACGAATGCTGGAGTAGATGAGATGCACAAGTGGCGTGAGTGGCGTCCGAGGGCCGGCAAAGCGGAAAACTCGTTGCACGGGAAGTCCGGTCAGTCGGTGCATGCAACCCGACCGACCTCGAAATCGTCTTCAGAAAGCAGCGATGGCGAGGAGGTCCAGAAGGTCCGGAGAGGCGGGCGCCGCTGCGATGGTTGCGGAGCGGCCCATGAGCGCGTGAAGTGCCCATTCAGAAAAGCCGAGTGTTTCAACTGTGGACGTCGGGGGCACATCGCCAAGGCGTGCAGGAAATGGAAAGAGGGCCGGAGACAGTCGCAAGACCGTTCAGCCAGACCGGACCGTCCAGCGAGGTCCAAAGATGGCGCCCGGGCCACGAGGAAGCAGGACGGCGTGGGCCGCATCTCGGACGACAGCGAGGGCGACGCTCCTGTGTTCAGCGTGTCTGCGGGACAGCCCCATTACTTTGTTGAGGTACTAGTACAAGGGACCCCCATTAGGATGGAAGTTGACTCGGGGTCCTCCTATTCTATAATTCCCCAGAGAGAGTTCTTGAAAATCGACCCCCACGTGCGGCCCAAACTTAAAGCGTTGAGGGCCACACTACGGGACGTACAGGGGAACAGCATTCCAGTGTTGGGGGTCGGGACATTCCGGGTTCGTTTTAAGAGACATTCTGCGGAACTTCCCCTAGTGGTGCTAAAAGGGGGGAGTTGTAGCCTCCTCGGAACCCAGTGGTTTCAGCCCTTAGGTCTGTTCATAGGGGGGGTGCATGCCGTAGGCGAGGACCCAATACAAGCGGTGTGTGACGCACACCCCGCTGTTTTTAAAAGTGGACTGGGAAAGTTCAAGGGACCCCCTGTAGCCTTCGACTTAGACCCGGAGGTCCGCCCGATAAGACTTAAACCGCGCAGGGTACCGTTCGCGCTAAAGGACAAAATAGAGGCGGAACTGGACAAACTGGTGGGTCAAGGGATTCTTGTTCCTGTGGATTCCGCGGAGTGGGAGACTCCAATTGTAACAGCACTGAAGGCTAACGGGGAGGTGCGCATTTGCGCTGATTATAAGTGTACCATTAATAAGGCAATCCGCCCTAATGCATACCCGGTGCCAGTGGTCAGCCACCTTCTGGCCAGGCTAAATGGGGGAAAGTGTTTCGCTAAACTCGATTTAGCACAGGCCTACCAGCAACTCCCGGTAACCCCCGCCACAGCGGCGGCACAAACAATAGTCACACATAAGGGGGCGTTCCAGGTGTCGAGGTTACAGTTCGGCGTGAACTCGGCACCTGGCATTTTTCAGTCGCTAGTGGAACGCCTCCTGAAGGGGCTGGAGGGGGTGTTGCCATATTTTGATGACGTGTTGATAACGGGGGGGAGTAAGGCCGAGCTGGCTCACAGATTGGATAAGGTCCTGACCGTGTTCGAAAAAGCGGGGCTGCGACTGAGAAAAGACAAATGTGTATTTTTCGAAACAGAGGTTGAGTTTTTAGGGTTTCGTGTCACTCCCGAGGGAATTAGGCCGTCCAAATCTAAGGTAGCCGCCATTAAGAAAGCCCCTCGCCCCACGTCCAAAACCGAGCTACAGTCGTTTCTGGGACTTCTCAATTTCTACCATACCTTCCTTCCACGGAAGGCGTCTGTTGCCGAGCCGCTCCATCGGTTACTTAAAAAAGAGGAAAAATGGCTGTGGGGTGACGAGCAAGAAAGAGCGTTCACAGAGTTAAAGCAACTCCTCACATCCGAGGCAATCCTAACTCATTTCGACCCCAAACGGCCCATAGTTTTAGTCTGCGATGCATCCCCGGTGGGGGTGGGGGCGGTGCTTTGCCACGTGTTAAACGACGGAAGGGAGGCCCCGATAGCGTTTTATTCAAGGTCCCTGTCCCAAGCAGAGCGGAATTACGCACAGACCGATAGGGAGGCACTAGCGATAGTAGCGGGAACCAAGAAATTTCACGATTTTCTGTATGGTCGGCCGTTCAAGGTCGTTACTGATCACAAGCCCCTGTTAGGAATATTCACTGCAAATAAGCCCACGCCACAGATCCTGTCCCCGAGGATGCTGCGGTGGGCTATTTTTCTTAACGCATATCAACATGAGTTAGAATACCGGCCAGGGAAGGAAATCAGCCATGCAGACGCGCTCTCACGGTCGCCGTTACCCTTGTCGGACGACCAGAAGGCAGGGGTAAGAAGAGACCGCCAGGTATTATTAATAGAGGTTTTGGAGTCACCCCCGATAGTACCGGCCGACGTTGCCAGGGCGACCGGAAAGGATAGAACACTAGAGAAAGTATGCTCGTGGGTGCAGAAGGGGTGGCCGGCGTCATCCCCAGGCGCGGAATTCGACCCATTTTTCCGAAAGCGAGTAGAGTTGTCTTTAGAGAGGGGGTGCCTTTTGTGGGGCCAACGGGTGGTGGTTCCTACGTCCCTGCGGCCGAAGGTGCTAAAGCTGTTGCACGTCAGCCACCCGGGAATCGTCCGTTCCAAGGCGTTGGCCCGGAGTTACTTCTGGTGGCCCCAGCTGGACGCCGACATAGAGCATATGGTTGGCACTTGTGAGGCATGTCAGTGCTCCCGACCGGAGGTGGCCCGCCTCCCGCATAGGGAATGGGACGCAGCAAGGGGACCGTGGTCCAGGGTACACGTAGATTTTGCTGGCCCGTTCCGAGGAACCATGTTTCTCCTGGTGGTGGATGCATACTCAAAGTGGCTGGAGGTCATTCCGGTAAAGAGCACATCCTCCGCCACTACCATTCGCCAGCTAAGGAGGGTCTTTTCCACGTTCGGTTTACCCGACACTTTGGTCAGCGATAACGCCAGTTGCTTCACGTCCGCTGAGTTCACAGCATTCATGGAGGCAAATGCAATTCGGCATGTCACGTCCGCGCCGTTTCACCCGGCCACGAATGGCCAAGTGGAACGGTTGGTGCGCACCACAAAGGATGCGCTGCGGCGAATGGGCTCGGGAGATCTAAATCACCAAGTTTGTCAATTCCTATTAGCGTACAGAGTGACCCCCTTAGCGTCTGGATACTCGCCGGCTGAGCTGCTGATGCGGAGGAAACTGACGACGCTTTTGTCCAGGTTGGACCCGTCGAGGGTCGAGGAGAAAGGGAAGAACATAGGTTTAGCGGTCTCGAAAGGTTTCGGCGTAGGCGATCCTGTACACTGCAGGAACTATGCCAACGCAGGCCCAGCCTGGGTGCCAGGGACGATAATAGAACAGACGGGGCCAGTGTCATATCGGGTGGAAACTAGCACCGGCCTCCTCTGGAGGAGGCACGCTGACCAACTGAGGCACCGAGTGAGTGAGGGGCCGATCAGTGGGGCTCAGCGACAGGATTCAGCGATAGGGTTCTCCCCCACCCGTTTAGCCCAAGGGGGAGACAGAGAGGGACACCAGTCCGAAGCCAGGAGGGAAAGCAGTGAGCCCGACTCATATCCTTTTGATACCCCAGTTCTATCCGAGCCCGGGGGGAGGGAAAAGGAGTGTGCGGCCGCCGCTGCCACTTCCCCCGAAGCCGATTTTGATTTTGATTTTGCTAGCCGGGGGGTTTTTTTGGAGTGTTCCCCCACCCATCCAAGCGAGAAGAGGGGTTTTTTCGTTAGCCCCCAGTGCCCCCGGTTCTTCCCAAACAAAGCACACACCTTCCAACAAAGCCGCAGAGCCGCGGCAAACCACTAACAAGTCATCCTCTCCCGTTACAGGGCAGGCAGCCAGGGAGCAAGGAGGAGGGAGCGAAGCCAGGGCAGGGCAGCCCGCGCCGAGACCCCAGCGAGTTCGAAATAAGCCACCTTGGCTGAGAGACTTCGTCTCATCCTAGGGGGGAGGAGTGTTGTGTTCTAATAGTGTAACCTTCTACATGTGATATCAATGTATCTAAACCAATGTAACCTTGCCTATGAGTAACAATGTAACCTTCAGCTGTATCACATAAACCCTGTAATAGGACGCGAGCTAATGACCACCAGCTGGCAGCAGCGAGCGTCCAAGCTCTCTTGGTTCAAATCCATCAAAGACCGCAGCGCGGGAAGTTTCCCGCCGCTACCTACACCTGGACAAGAAGGGCGTGACCAGCCATGACGTCACGCGGACCAGTAGCCAACGGGCTACCATGGAGCCACATTCAAAATACGTTACTACCATATATATAGAGCTGTTCGTCCGCCATTACCTCATGTTCCCTCTGTCCACCATGCAATAAACCTGAGTTAACCCAGCCTTTGGCTGTGCCTTGTGTCTTGACTCTCATATACTAAATTGGCGACGAAGGTGGGATTATGGATCCCCATGGAGCCAGGACACAGAGCGGGTTCAACATCACCAAACCGCAAGACTGGGAGCTTTTTGAGATGGACTTCCAGGCGGCACTGGTGGAACTCAAAGTCAAAGAAGACGACGAGGAAAGGAAGAGGGCCATCCTCACCCGCATGCTTGGGATGGAAACCAAGCGGACGCTGGTGGGCATTCTTGCACCGAAGAAGATGAGCGATTTCAAAGCCGGTGACATCATGAGACTGCTGCGTGAGCGTTTCCGACCCTCGAGGGCAATGTTTCCCGCTCGGAGCGCGTTTTGGAGGCGAGTTCAAGCGCCGGACGAGTCGGTAGAAGCCTTTGTAACGGCTATGAGGGTAGCCGCCGCCCCCTGCAGATGGGACCACTTCCTAGAGATGGCCCTCAGGGACGGAGTGCTGTGTGGCCTGAAGGACAAGGAAGTACAGCGCAGCCTGATGAACAAGGAGCCACCACCCACACTGGAAGAGGTTGTAGAGGCCGCGGAAGCCGCGGAATCCACGAATGCTGGAGTAGATGAGATGCACAAGTGGCGTGAGTGGCGTCCGAGGGCCGGCAAAGCGGAAAACTCGTTGCACGGGAAGTCCGGTCAGTCGGTGCATGCAACCCGACCGACCTCGAAATCGTCTTCAGAAAGCAGCGATGGCGAGGAGGTCCAGAAGGTCCGGAGAGGCGGGCGCCGCTGCGATGGTTGCGGAGCGGCCCATGAGCGCGTGAAGTGCCCATTCAGAAAAGCCGAGTGTTTCAACTGTGGACGTCGGGGGCACATCGCCAAGGCGTGCAGGAAATGGAAAGAGGGCCGGAGACAGTCGCAAGACCGTTCAGCCAGACCGGACCGTCCAGCGAGGTCCAAAGATGGCGCCCGGGCCACGAGGAAGCAGGACGGCGTGGGCCGCATCTCGGACGACAGCGAGGGCGACGCTCCTGTGTTCAGCGTGTCTGCGGGACAGCCCCATTACTTTGTTGAGGTACTAGTACAAGGGACCCCCATTAGGATGGAAGTTGACTCGGGGTCCTCCTATTCTATAATTCCCCAGAGAGAGTTCTTGAAAATCGACCCCCACGTGCGGCCCAAACTTAAAGCGTTGAGGGCCACACTACGGGACGTACAGGGGAACAGCATTCCAGTGTTGGGGGTCGGGACATTCCGGGTTCGTTTTAAGAGACATTCTGCGGAACTTCCCCTAGTGGTGCTAAAAGGGGGGAGTTGTAGCCTCCTCGGAACCCAGTGGTTTCAGCCCTTAGGTCTGTTCATAGGGGGGGTGCATGCCGTAGGCGAGGACCCAATACAAGCGGTGTGTGACGCACACCCCGCTGTTTTTAAAAGTGGACTGGGAAAGTTCAAGGGACCCCCTGTAGCCTTCGACTTAGACCCGGAGGTCCGCCCGATAAGACTTAAACCGCGCAGGGTACCGTTCGCGCTAAAGGACAAAATAGAGGCGGAACTGGACAAACTGGTGGGTCAAGGGATTCTTGTTCCTGTGGATTCCGCGGAGTGGGAGACTCCAATTGTAACAGCACTGAAGGCTAACGGGGAGGTGCGCATTTGCGCTGATTATAAGTGTACCATTAATAAGGCAATCCGCCCTAATGCATACCCGGTGCCAGTGGTCAGCCACCTTCTGGCCAGGCTAAATGGGGGAAAGTGTTTCGCTAAACTCGATTTAGCACAGGCCTACCAGCAACTCCCGGTAACCCCCGCCACAGCGGCGGCACAAACAATAGTCACACATAAGGGGGCGTTCCAGGTGTCGAGGTTACAGTTCGGCGTGAACTCGGCACCTGGCATTTTTCAGTCGCTAGTGGAACGCCTCCTGAAGGGGCTGGAGGGGGTGTTGCCATATTTTGATGACGTGTTGATAACGGGGGGGAGTAAGGCTGAGCTGGCTCACAGATTGGATAAGGTCCTGACCGTGTTCGAAAAAGCGGGGCTGCGACTGAGAAAAGACAAATGTGTATTTTTCGAAACAGAGGTTGAGTTTTTAGGGTTTCGTGTCACTCCCGAGGGAATTAGGCCGTCCAAATCTAAGGTAGCCGCCATTAAGAAAGCCCCTCGCCCCACGTCCAAAACCGAGCTACAGTCGTTTCTGGGACTTCTCAATTTCTACCATACCTTCCTTCCACGGAAGGCGTCTGTTGCCGAGCCGCTCCATCGGTTACTTAAAAAAGAGGAAAAATGGCTGTGGGGTGACGAGCAAGAAAGAGCGTTCACAGAGTTAAAGCAACTCCTCACATCCGAGGCAATCCTAACTCATTTCGACCCCAAACGGCCCATAGTTTTAGTCTGCGATGCATCCCCGGTGGGGGTGGGGGCGGTGCTTTGCCACGTGTTAAACGACGGAAGGGAGGCCCCGATAGCGTTTTATTCAAGGTCCCTGTCCCAAGCAGAGCGGAATTACGCACAGACCGATAGGGAGGCACTAGCGATAGTAGCGGGAACCAAGAAATTTCACGATTTTCTGTATGGTCGGCCGTTCAAGGTCGTTACTGATCACAAGCCCCTGTTAGGAATATTCACTGCAAATAAGCCCACGCCACAGATCCTGTCCCCGAGGATGCTGCGGTGGGCTATTTTTCTTAACGCATATCAACATGAGTTAGAATACCGGCCAGGGAAGGAAATCAGCCATGCAGACGCGCTCTCACGGTCGCCGTTACCCTTGTCGGACGACCAGAAGGCAGGGGTAAGAAGAGACCGCCAGGTATTATTAATAGAGGTTTTGGAGTCACCCCCGATAGTACCGGCCGACGTTGCCAGGGCGACCGGAAAGGATAGAACACTAGAGAAAGTATGCTCGTGGGTGCAGAAGGGGTGGCCGGCGTCATCCCCAGGCGCGGAATTCGACCCATTTTTCCGAAAGCGAGTAGAGTTGTCTTTAGAGAGGGGGTGCCTTTTGTGGGGCCAACGGGTGGTGGTTCCTACGTCCCTGCGGCCGAAGGTGCTAAAGCTGTTGCACGTCAGCCACCCGGGAATCGTCCGTTCCAAGGCGTTGGCCCGGAGTTACTTCTGGTGGCCCCAGCTGGACGCCGACATAGAGCATATGGTTGGCACTTGTGAGGCATGTCAGTGCTCCCGACCGGAGGTGGCCCGCCTCCCGCATAGGGAATGGGACGCAGCAAGGGGACCGTGGTCCAGGGTACACGTAGATTTTGCTGGCCCGTTCCGAGGAACCATGTTTCTCCTGGTGGTGGATGCATACTCAAAGTGGCTGGAGGTCATTCCGGTAAAGAGCACATCCTCCGCCACTACCATTCGCCAGCTAAGGAGGGTCTTTTCCACGTTCGGTTTACCCGACACTTTGGTCAGCGATAACGCCAGTTGCTTCACGTCCGCTGAGTTCACAGCATTCATGGAGGCAAATGCAATTCGGCATGTCACGTCCGCGCCGTTTCACCCGGCCACGAATGGCCAAGTGGAACGGTTGGTGCGCACCACAAAGGATGCGCTGCGGCGAATGGGCTCGGGAGATCTAAATCACCAAGTTTGTCAATTCCTATTAGCGTACAGAGTGACCCCCTTAGCGTCTGGATACTCGCCGGCTGAGCTGCTGATGCGGAGGAAACTGACGACGCTTTTGTCCAGGTTGGACCCGTCGAGGGTCGAGGAGAAAGGGAAGAACATAGGTTTAGCGGTCTCGAAAGGTTTCGGCGTAGGCGATCCTGTACACTGCAGGAACTATGCCAACGCAGGCCCAGCCTGGGTGCCAGGGACGATAATAGAACAGACGGGGCCAGTGTCATATCGGGTGGAAACTAGCACCGGCCTCCTCTGGAGGAGGCACGCTGACCAACTGAGGCACCGAGTGAGTGAGGGGCCGATCAGTGGGGCTCAGCGACAGGATTCAGCGATAGGGTTCTCCCCCACCCGTTTAGCCCAAGGGGGAGACAGAGAGGGACACCAGTCCGAAGCCAGGAGGGAAAGCAGTGAGCCCGACTCATATCCTTTTGATACCCCAGTTCTATCCGAGCCCGGGGGGAGGGAAAAGGAGTGTGCGGCCGCCGCTGCCACTTCCCCCGAAGCCGATTTTGATTTTGATTTTGCTAGCCGGGGGGGTTTTTTGGAGTGTTCCCCCACCCATCCAAGCGAGAAGAGGGGTTTTTTCGTTAGCCCCCAGTGCCCCCGGTTCTTCCCAAACAAAGCACACACCTTCCAACAAAGCCGCAGAGCCGCGGCAAACCACTAACAAGTCATCCTCTCCCGTTACAGGGCAGGCAGCCAGGGAGCAAGGAGGAGGGAGCGAAGCCAGGGCAGGGCAGCCCGCGCCGAGACCCCAGCGAGTTCGAAATAAGCCACCTTGGCTGAGAGACTTCGTCTCATCCTAGGGGGGAGGAGTGTTGTGTTCTAATAGTGTAACCTTCTACATGTGATATCAATGTATCTAAACCAATGTAACCTTGCCTATGAGTAACAATGTAACCTTCAGCTGTATCACATAAACCCTGTAATAGGACGCGAGCTAATGACCACCAGCTGGCAGCAGCGAGCGTCCAAGCTCTCTTGGTTCAAATCCATCAAAGACCGCAGCGCGGGAAGTTTCCCGCCGCTACCTACACCTGGACAAGAAGGGCGTGACCAGCCATGACGTCACGCGGACCAGTAGCCAACGGGCTACCGTGGAGCCACATTCAAAATACGTTACTACCATATATATAGAGCTGTTCGTCCGCCATTACCTCATGTTCCCTCTGTCCACCATGCAATAAACCTGAGTTAACCCAGCCTTTGGCTGTGCCTTAGGGATCAAATAACTCAGCAGCTTATCAATAAAATCAAGACATTACATTTACCATCCCTTGAGTTTAGGATTTTAAAAGCTTGAGAGAAATGTGTTATTTAGAAATGTGGTCCATTGATTTCAGCAGGACTCAGTTCTAAATACTTGGTAGGCCTGGCCATTTGGAGCTTAGCAGGTCTCTCCAAAATGAAATTTCATTTTTTGCACAAACATATTCTTCATTCACCCTTATCATAGGACAGACAAGGTCAGATTCAACAGATCGGTGGCCAACCCACTGTTGGAGATGCTCCCGATCGGAAGAATCCAAGCTCCTTTGTCTTGTTCATTGTCAGAGGAATTTGCAACTTCGATCGCTTCTTCCCCTCTTCCAGAAAGAGACGGTCTTCCCTCCGAACAAACTTTTAAGGAACTTTTTGTCTCTTCACCCCCCCCCCAGCCCATTTAAAAACACAAACGCCCCAAGATGGTGTCAAGTTCTTTAAGAAACCACCGAGCGCCTTACCTAAAGACAAGGTGGGGAAGAAGATGGAGGCGGAGGAACACAAGCGAACAATGGATTTAGGGGAAAGTTTTGCTCTTTGGATCTGGAGTCAATCGCAGGCTGAATCAGCTAATAAAGGACAAGGGGACAGGGAGAAGCCTAGTCACCGGAGGGGGGTGGGTGTCGGGAAGGCTGGTTCTCCGACCTGCGGGGAACGGATCGCCTTCTCTTCTTCCTCTTCCTCTTCCTCTTCCTCTTCCTCTTCCTCTTCCTCTTCCAAACCTGGCCGGGAATGTGAACGTGGAGCTTCCCAGGAGGTCTCCTTGGCCTCCGATCGCTTAAGCACGTCCTTTTTAAAACTCTATCAACTCCGCAGTCCCGTCGAGGCAAAGGCAGCAAAGGGTTAAAAAAAAGGAAGAAGGCGGGAGAAAGAAGACCCTCCAAAAGAAGGAAGGGCTTGCAAGCGAAGGGATCAGCAATAGCAATTATATACCGCCCCATATACAGGTGAAACTCAGAAAATGAGAATATCGTGCAAATGTTCATTCAGTCCAGTAATGCAACTTAAAAAGGGAAACAAATATATGACATAGACTCATTATATGCAAAGCGAGATAGTTCAAGCCTTACTTTGTTATAATATTGATGCTTATGGCTTACAACTTATGAAAACCCCAACCCCCCAAACTCATGTACCTCATAATCATCACATAATCTCATGTACACTGTACATCACAATTATAATGAATTAAGGCATGACATGCAGCAGAACCTCAGATAAATTCCAATTTCTATACCACAAGTTTGGACTTTATCCGATTTTGGACTTTATCTGAATCAAATGGGCAATGCAAAAAATGGACTTTATCCAAGGTTCCTATACCAAATACCTCCGATAACGCCCATTTTTATGCGGTTTTGGACTTTATGTGATGCATCACATGTGCATGAAAACCGCGACTTTATCTGAATCGGACATTATCCAAGGTACCACTGTATCTCACTTTGCATGTAATGAGTCTATCTCATATATTTGTTTCACCTTTTAAGTGAAATGAATGAACATTTGTACCATTACACACCTGTAGTGCACTCTCTGGACGGTTCACAAGGTAATTAGCCTTTTGCCCCCAACATGCTGGGTACTCATTTTACTGACTTCCGAAGGAAGGCTGAGTCAGCCTTGATCCCTGTCAGGATCGAACTCACAACATCAGCACATTTAACCACTCAGCTACATTGTTTAATCCACACCCAAGCATTGAGACATCACCCTGCCAACAAAAGTCCGCATAGTTAAAACCATAGTCTTCCCAGTAGTAATTTTTGTTTTCATGTCAGAGATTACTCTGGGTTGAAAGGATTTTTACAGGGGATGCCCAAATGGTGCTCTTTTCATGTCCCCCGTTGTGCAGCTTTCGGGAATCGAACTCGTCTTTCCAGTCTCCAAGCCAAGTGTCTTAACCACTAAGCAACCAGGGGAGCTGCGCCCAATAGTAATGTATGGCTGTGAGAGCTGGACCGTAAGGAAGGCTGAGTGCAGAAGAATAGATGCCTTTGAACTGTGGTGCTGGAGGAGATTCTTGAGAGTCCCCTGGACCACCAAGGCCGTAGCCAGGATTCTAGATGTGGGTGGATTAATATCTTTTCTTGATGGGCAACAATGTCATATATAAGCAACTGTCATATAATGTCATATAAGCAACTGGGAGTTTGAGGGTGGGCAAACTGCTAAATCAGGGTGGGCAAAGCCCATCCTGACCACCCCTTGGCTATGGCCCTGTGGACCACAAGAAGAACAAATCAGTCAAGCCTGAAGGAAATCAATCCTGACTGTTCCTTGGAAGGACAAATACTGAAGCTGAAGTTCAAGTACTTTGGCCACCAAATGAGAAGAGAGGACTCACTTGAGAAGGCCTTAATGCTGGGGGAAATCAAAAGCAAAAGGAGAAGGGGGTGGCAGAGGATGAGCTGGATGGATGGACTCGACTGTGCAACTAAACAACAAAAGCATTGAATTAGCAACTACAGGTACCTGTATTATGAAGTGGCGGAGAAACTGCTTCACAATATGGGCAAATTGAACACTTCCCTTGAACATCTGGATATGGTCAGATGAAGTTAATTTATTTTTTTATGATCAATAGATGACCGATATGCTGATACATTGCTTAGATGACTTTAGCATCCACCTTTCAGCTTCTTTGTCTTCTGTATCTAGGCCAGACATGAAACGGCAAAAAATGAAAGCACCTTTTGGTGAGTTCATTCTGCAGTTCCTTTTGCCTAATCTAGTGTGGGAAAGATTAACCGGCAGAAGGTGGCCATTTCCAAGGTTACGCCCCATTGTGGTTCCGAAATGCCTCAATCTTCAAGGAGGCTCTTTCTGCATTTTATTTATTTTTATTTATTTATAGTCATATTTGTATATGCCGCCCACTCAGGCAGAACCCGACTCAGGGCGGCATTACAACAATTCTAAAAATACATAAAAACATTATAAAACCCACATCCCACCCCATTTAAAAACCCATATCCCACCCAACCCCATCCACCTACTATACAAAAGGAAAGAAGAGAGAGTTCTTATAAAAGCCAGCAGACGGGCACCATAGTCCCATTCGGGCCCCACACCTTCCCTGCCAGCCAGGTCTTCACTCCTTTCCTGAAGGGCAGCAGTTCACTTTGGAGTCTTAGGTCTATTGGCAGGAGGTTCCAGAGAGTTGGTGCGGACACGGAGAAGGCCCTCCTTCGGGTGCTAGACAGATGTGCACCCCTAGTTGATGGCACTATTAGAGAGCCCCTCCGGTCCGCTCTGGTTGGACGGGCAGACACTCTTTGGACGATGCGGTCTCTAAGGTATCCTGGCCCCCTGCCATATAGGGCTTTAAAGGTCAAAACCAGCACCTTAAATTGCACCCGGAGACAAACTGGTAACCAGTGCAGCTCCCGAAGTAGCGGTGAGGCATGGGCATATCACCCACACCCCATCACCACCCGGGCCGCCGCATTCTGGACCAGCTGCAGCCTCCGAATGGTCATCAAGGGCAGCCCCATGTAGAGCGCATTACAGTAATCTAGTCGGGAAGTAACCAGAGCATGGGTGACCATAAGCAAGGAGCCCCGGTCAAGGAGCATGCGCAATTGGCGAATCACCCGAAGTTGGGCAAAAGCCCTCCTGGCCACAGCCGCTACTTGTTCTTCTAGCAGCAGCCGTGAGTCCAGAAGGACCCCCAAGTTGCGCACTGGGTCTGTCTGGGGCAAAACAGCCCCATCCAGTACCAAAGGTGGTAGCTCCCTGGATAACACGGGGCCCCCTATCCACAGCCACTCTGTCTTGCCGGGATTCAGCCGAAGCCCATTGACCCCCATCCAGACCCCAATGGCCTCCAGGCATCCGGATAGGATTTCAACAGCATCAGTGGGGTCCCCACGGGCCGAGATGTACAGCTGAGTATCATCCGCGTACTGATGGTACCGCACCCCGTGGGAACGAATGATCTCACCCAGTGGCTTCATGTAGATGTTAAATAAGAGAGGAGAGAGCACAGAGCCCTGAGGCACCCCATACTTGAGGGGCCTAGGGCTGGACCTCTCACTCTCTAACCACACCGACTGGGTACGGCCCTCCAGAAAAGAGGAAAACCAGGACAACACAGTGCCCTGGATCCCCAGTCCTTCGAGCCGTTCCAGAAGGATACCGTGGTCGACGGTATCGAAGGCCGCTGATGGACAACCCCCGTCCCGCTCCCCGTCCCGCTCCCGCCAGAGATCATCCATCAGTGCGACCAATGCCGTCTCCGTTCCATACCCGGGCCTGAACCCTGATTGAAAGGGGTCTAGATAATCCGCTTCCTCCAGGACACTCTGCAGCTGGCGCGCCACCGCCTTCTCCAAAACCTTACCCAGAAAGGGCAGGTTGGAAACCGGCCTGTAGTTGTTAAGGACAGCTGGGTCGAGGGACATTTTCTTCAGGAGGGGTCGCACCAAAGCATGTTTTAGCTGTGCAGGAAATACCCCCTCCCGTAAAGAAGCATTTATTATCCCCCCAACCCAGCCACCTGTTACCTCCTTGGAGGCTTTCACCAACCAAGTGGGACAGGGGTCCAAAGGACATGTAGTGGCACGAACAGCTGCAAGGAGCCTGTCCACTTCATCAGGGACAACAGGATCAAACTGATCCCAGATCGTACTGCAAGACTGTGCCCCGGCACCTCCCCGACTCTCCCCATCCACGCCAGGGTTCAATCCTGAACGAATCCGATCGATTTTCTCCACCAGATGGTCAGCAAAGTCCTCAGCCGAACCCTGCCAACCGGGCACCGATCTCCCCCTACCGAGGAGGGACCTGGTTTCCCGGAACAGGGCGGCTGGGCGATTATCAGCGGAGGCAATAAGGGCGGTGAAGTATTGCCGCCTCACCACCCCCATCGCCACTAGGTAGGCCCTAATAGCAGCTCTAGCTAGTGTCCAATCGGAGTCATCCTGGGTCTTCACCCAGCGGCGCTCTAGGCGTCTCTTTGCCCGTTTGAGTTCGCGCAGTTCATCTGTGAACCACGGAGATGACCTAATCCCCCGGGCGCGGAGAGGCCGCAGTGGCGCGATTTCATCCAAGGCTACTATTGTCGTCCTATTCCACAGGTCGACGAGTGCCTCGGGTGAATCGTGTAGTCGATCCAGAGGAACATCCCCCAGTTCCCTCTGGAATCCGTCTGGATCCATTAGTCGCCGAGGGCAGACCATTTTAATAGGCCCTGCCTCCCTACGATGAAGTGTCACCCCCAGAAAGTCAAGAGTCACCAGATAGTGATCTGACCATGGCACAGGTGAGATGACTAAATCCTGTAGTCTCAGATCACTCTGCCACTGCTCCGACAAGAAAACTCCAACTCCCCGGCTAATCTGCAGCAGTGTGGCTATATCTGCCACATCTGGCAATCCTAGAAGCCCGGAGTTGACCATTAAGCTGCTGGTTTTCTGGATATTGAAATGCAACTACTGTATCCTATTTCTGGATGAGAAGGCAAATTTTTCTTTAAACTTGCCTCCACCGTACTCATTTCTCTTCTCATCTTGTTCCCATATGGTTCTGAGAAGTGGTTTTCATATACATAAAACAATCCTTTTTTAACTTGGTCCAAAATATTTGGAAATGTATTGACTCCATGTGGGTTATGGAGTCTGGGCTATTACCCAAAAAGCTAGAACAGTTCCAAACCAATATACTGTATGTACAATCTAGTCTCTTTGAACAGGGGAAAAGTACAGAATATAGAGAAAATGTTATAGGCCAAGTTTCAGACTGTTAAATTGGAAAACCTGCTCCAGCCCTAGATCATTCCAACAGGTAGTTAATATACTGTACTTAAATATTAGCCAGATATATAAACTTTCTATCATTCCCCTTCACCTGACTTAGAACATCTGGACAACCACAAACCTTATGAAATGTTGACAATAGCTGCTTGGTTGTGGATGTAATGGATCAAAAATGTGTAAAATGATCAAAGCCCAGGCAGACTTGGGAGAGAAAGATTACACTGCATCACAGAAAAATAAATATTGTCTGCTACATGGTCTAATCCATGTGTCCTATACTAAATCAAATGTGCTGAATCAAAATCTGAAGTCCGATTCTGCCTAGGATGTCAGGATCTTAAATTAACAAATCTCACCCTCTTGGTTAGGTTCTTGCATTGATCACGTGAGGTATATTTTCCACAAATGTAGCAAAAATTGTCTGGTTCATTGACACAGCTGCACCTACACATCTTTAGCTCAAAACAGACTCACTATGGGCTAGCTGTACTATCCAATAAGATGATTCCACACTAGAGACAAGCCCTTGGTACATCTCACCTTATATACCTATTTCTGATGTCAGATCACTGACTTGCCCACACACGCCCAGCCGCTGCTGAACATACATGCCACCAGGGGATGTGATCCAGCTGAGACAGCAGCAGGCATAGTGGTAGATGTAACTGTTATAATGTTCCCATGTAAAAATAAATTACCCGATTACCGACCATTTGAACAGCTATAGTGCGGCTATCACTTAAAATCTGTACGTGATAGGCAAATTCTGAGTTCAGATTTGGAATCAGCACACTTGATATCATGTAAATCACATTTGTTATTCCTAGTAGCAAAATCATTGTTGTGCAGTGTTATGCTTCATTGATTACTGACAAGAAAAGAAAGAAATCCTATACTGTATAGCCATTTTTTAAAGTTGCACTGAAAAATGCTTTAAAATCTACAAGGTTCTTACACACACTCCGCAAACAGTTTACTTTGATCTTTGCTTCAAGCTATTTAGTATTTATGGGATGGGAGCTTTATGACTTCAGTGCAGTTTTCTTTCCAGGCTGAAATTCCAGACTTTATTCTGTTCATGCTAGAAACAGGTTAGAAATTAATAATATATGTTCCAGTGATACAACATTTATTTTCAAGTATTGATATAAAGTCTAAATTGTTCTGTAGATAGAGAGATAAACAAACAGAGATAGAGAAGGAGAGAGAGAATTAACTGCAAATGAGCCAGATGCTTTCTGCAATGCTTCAAAATCAGTAAAGCTCCTCTCTTCAAGAGTGATTTTCATGAAATGGTCCAAAATATTGTTTTGGCCTCTGGAAACAGAAGCAACAATAACCTAATGAGAGCTATTTGTCTGTAGGGGAAGCTTTTCTTTCTCTTGAAATGTGTATCAGTTTTACTTCCACTTCAAACATTTACACTATGCCGAAAAGAAATATTATGTTATTTGTTGGTGCAATCCAGCTAAATCACCTGGAAAGGAATTTGTTCTGCTATTTGGTCCATTCTGGGATGGATTTGTCCACTCCCCTTTTCCTGCTAAACACACAATAAATCTGCTGTTAAAAACCAGCCTGTCTCTGCTACGTATGTATGTATGTATGTATGTATGTATGTATGTATGTATGTATGTATGTATGTATGTATGTATGTATGTATGTATGTATGTATGTATGTATGTATGTATGTAGGTAGGTAGGTAGGTAGGTAGGTAGGTAGGTAGGTAGGTAGGTAGATAGGTAGATAGATAGATAGATAGATAGATAGATAGATAGATAGATAGATAGATAGATAGATAGATAGATAGATAGATAGATAGATAGATAGATCTTTATTGTCATTGTCCTGCACAGAACAAGGAGATTGGGGGGGGGGACACTTATCAACCCAACAAAACCTAAACAAAATACAACTATACAAAATTATCAGCATACTCCCAACCCAAATATACACATTTAACCCATAAAAAGCTCTAAAACTCTAAGGCTCTAAAAACTCTAAAACTCTAAAAACTCTATACAGAAGCTCCCTCATAGACTGCATTGCACTGCATTCAAAGCCAAAACCACGTTTGGGTAGAAACTATTTCTCAAGTGGCTGATCCTGGTCTTTATGACCCTATACCTTCTTCTAGAAGGCAGAAGCTGAAAGAGAACATTTCCGGGGTACGTACTATCTTGCGCAATCTCTACAGCTTTCTTATAATACCTGGTGGCATAGATTGTATGTATGTATGTGTACTTTTTTGGGTCCATGTCAGGGCTACTGGGTTCATTTGGTGTAGGTAAAACCACTCCATTTTGGTTTTAATCCATTATGCATGATAGTTAGGATAGCTGGGTGCTTAAGCCACTTGACAGCACTGGGAAATTGAAAGGTTCCCCGTGGGGGAAAATATTTTTTAAAAAAAGATAAATGATGGAACCTTACTTACCAGTCTGACCAGATGATCCTGCTATGGTAATAGAGTAGACCATACTGCCAGCGACTCAATGCTGAGTGTCAGGCAGTTAACTAACCTGACAACCCTGAGGACTAACCATCTTGGGTGCCAAAGTCCACATGAAAGGGTGATGTTTCCCAAATGGATTAAATCCCATTTGAATACATCTTGATGGAGGGCAGCAGATTCATCAATCCTGGCCTGGGGCTAATAAGGACTTTGTGTGCCAAAGGGGCTTAGGACCAGAAAGTGACTCACGGAACTGGATCAGTGGTTCAGGTTTCACGCTGCGATGCAGAAGGCAGATGAAGGGACACTGCATTATAATCTTAAAACAGTCTTCATGGCTGATCGCCATGATGATTGCCAATACAGTATTCGTATTCGGATAAGGCAGAAGAAGAACAAAACTTCCTTCCTGAAGTGAAAGAAGACAGAAAGGGAGAAGTAGGGGGAGTTTTGAAATTATTTTCTTTCTTTTCCTACCTGAAACCACCTGATTCTTACATTTGAATGCAAGGATCATACCAAATACATCTTTTTTACAATCTTAAGCAACTCTATTTAATCCGTTCCAACCCAGTCTAATTTGGTCATCTAGTCACAACCTTAAAATATGAAGATAAAGTAATTTACTACAGTCTTCATGAACTTGCTAGGAACATTAAAAGTGACACATGTCAAAAGTGTTGCCAGTTATCATGAATAAGTAAGTGCCTGTCCAGGCAATAAAGAGTTACCACTCCTCCTTTTCCAAACACTAAGAACACATGATGGTGAATCTATTGTGTTTCTAGGAAACTGCCTGAAGTTTTATAATAATAACCACTAGAACAAACTATATTTATTGGACCTGTGTGTGTGTGTATATGTATATATATATGAAAGTGTTTAGGTGGTAATGGCAATTTTATCAGCCATTGAGCTGCACTTTGTTTTTATGTTTCACAAATATTTTTATATATCTAAATTATATATTACACAATTACAGTACAAATTAAGTTTCCCTACGTGTCATGTCACACGTTAGTGTTCATTTGTATAACTTATTGTGTCTAATTGCAGCTAACTGAGGAGGTCCCAGGGCACATCTTAGTCATGTGTCACACATTGTCAATTAGCCACAATTAGCCATAGCAAGTTATATAATCCTTATGCAAACACCAGAAGGATTATTGTCACGCATTGGCTCTGAGTAACACACACAAAAAACATGTTCTTATTTTGACCTATCATGCCAAAGGGTCAGAAAATGTAGAGCTGCTTAATGAGAAAAAATGCCTGGATCCCTATTGGTTATTTATATTAGTATAAGTGCAGTGGCTCAAGTCGCTAAGACGTTGACTGGGAAGCGGAAGGTCAGCAGTTCGATTCCCGAGTACTGCAAGACGGAAATGAGCTCCTGTCTTCATCCCAGCTCCTGCCAACCTAGCAGTTTGAAAGCAAGAAATTGCAAGTAGATAAATAGGGACCACTTCGGTGGGAAGGTAACAGTGTTCCGTGCACTCCGGTGTCTAGTCATGCCTGCCACATGACCACGGAAACATCTGCAGAAGCAGACAGTGCTGGCTCTTCGGCTTAGAATCAGAGATGAGCACTGCACCCTAGAGTCGGATATGACTGGCTTTCGAGCAAGGGAAACCTTTACCTTTTTAATGCATAAATTTCAGGAGTGAATTGTCACTAGTTAATGAATTGTCACTTAATTCTTCATCACATTCTGGTACAGTATACTGTATAGGAAATCTCTCATTGATAGAGTTGTCATAAGTCAGGTTATTTAACAAATGCCTTTGCTTCCCCCCCCCTGCCTTACATATTTATGTTGATGATAAAAGTTACTGATAAAAGTTAGACTTGGAAAAAATAAGAGTTTAATAACAAATGTACCATAAAAGTAAAAAATGTTACTTCAGAGTATTTACTTCAGCATATGGTGGCAGGCTTTTCCCTTCCTTTCAATTATTCTGCTTTTAAAAACTTGTAAGGTAAAGATTTCCCTTGCTCGAAAGCCAGTCGTATCTGACTCTAGGGTTCAGTGCTCATCTCTGTTTCAAAGCCCAGCCGAAGAGCCAGCGCTGTCTGCTTCTGCAGACGTTTCCGTGGTCATGAGGCAGGTATGACTAGACACCGGAGCGCACGGAGCGCTGTTTACCTTCCCACCGAAGTGGTCCCTATTCATCTACTTGCAATTTCTTGCTTTCGAACTGCTAGGTTGGCAGGAGCTGGGACAAAGACAGGAGCTCATTCTGTCCTGCAGTACTCGGGAATCGAACTGCGGACCTTCCGCCTCCCAGGCAGCTGAAAAAAATGGTGAGGATGAAGACGGTAACAGGGGGCGAAATAATGATTTTTCATGGCTCCAATCTATTCTTGAAAAGAGAAACACAAAGAACCCTGTATGGCACCTTACATGTTTTGAACTTTAACTTTGCCTAAGCTTTGGTAGAGAGTTAGCAGCACCACCTCATGAGGCATGCCATATACACCAGCCATGAAACCTTGTTCCCAGAGGCAAACGTGTTAATCTTTAAGGTGCCACAAGGCTGTTGGGGGGGATGTTTTCGTGACACGTCAAGAGCTGAGGGCAAGCACTCGCCCTCGCCCAGCCCAGCGGAGGTGCCGCGGTCTCAGCCTCTACATTTCCCGCCTCCCCTCCTCTGCCTCTCCGCCAGCCCCACACTTCCTCCGAGTCGAGAAAGGAAACCGTGTAGCCCTGAGTGGAGGCACGCCTTGGCCGCCCACACAGCCGAGGGCCTCCTCCGGGGAGCGGGCCTTGGAGATCCGCCCGGGACACACCGAGCCGCCAGGAAAAACCCCTCGCGGGCGGCGCCCCCAAAGCCCTCTCCAAAAGTTTGGGCAAAAGGCGAAGCGGACCAAGGTAAGCGGCGAGCGCAAGGCTGGGCGGGCGCGCAAGTCGCTTCTTCAACGGAGCGCGTTTTCCTCGCCTCGCCTCGCCTGTTACTACGCGTGTTATCTTGGGTTGCATATGATAGGATAATCTCCTGCCAACCTAGCAGTTCGAAAGCAAGAAATTGCAAGTAGATAAATAGGGACCACTTCGGTGGGAAGGTAACAGCGTTCCCGTGCGCTCCGGTGTCTAGTCATGCCTGCCACATGACCACGGAAAGGTCTGCAGAAGCAGACAGCACTGGCTCTTGGGCTTTGAAACAGCGATGAGCACTGAACCCTAGAGACGGGCTTTCGAGCAAGGGAAACCTTTACCTTTACTAAATATGAAAATAGCTAGAGCCGTGATGGCGAACCTTGGCACTCCAGATGTTCTTGGACTTCAATTCCCAGAAGCCCAAGCACCCTGTGAATCCACACGAATGGGTTTACTGCGGTTCATCCAGCCCGTGCTGCCCGCGTTTTACTTCCGCTTCTGGGAGCGACGTGGGCAGCAGCACGGGCCGGATGAATCGCAGTAAACCCATTCGTGTGGATTCATAGGGTGCTTGGGATTCTGGGAATTGAAGTCTAAGAACATCTGGAATGCCAAGGTTTGCCATCAATGAGCTAGAGGTTGTTATTTTGTTTGTTTTTTGCAGCTATAGCAGGTTTACTCTTCTTCTTCCCTGCCAAAATGAAATGTTGGTGGCAGCCGTGTTAGTCTGTGCAAGCATATCTGAGAGTAAACAAAACAGATCAGCAAAAAAAAAAAAAAAAGACAAATAATGTTGTGGCACCTGAAAGACTAACTCCAGGAGTTACTTACTAACTAACTTACAGGACTAACTTACAGGAGTCTGTAAGGAGCCACAACATTATTTGTCCTTTTTTGCTGTCCTGTTTAGTTTACTCTCCAATATGACAAAATAAAGGCGCCTTTTAGTGAGTTCAATCTGCAGTTCCTTTCGGCTGAACTGGTGTGAGAAAGATTAACTGGCAACACAAGGTGGCTGTTATCAGGGTACGCCCAATTGTGGTTGAAAAAATACCGCTATCTTTTTAGGAGTTAGGAGCAGCTTATTTGTGAGGGACAGAAACGTGGTGGGGTGGGAAGGGAAGCGAAAGATTCCTTTCACAATTGAGTCCCTCCACCCAGATCAAACTTTGGACTGCCAAAATGAAGCCACCCTCTTGGCTTTGTCGTTGGCCAAACTTAAATCCTCATCTGTACATGTTTCCTGTTAGCAAGCCCAGCAGATGATGAGGATCAGGGATTCTCAACCTGCAGCCCTGTTGTGTTCTGTAAAGCTGTGCCTTTAACAATGTACCTAGCCATGTGGTAACAATGTAACCTTTCTGTGTGCAACATTATAACCTTCAGCTGTATCAATGTAAACCTGATAAGGGGACGCGAGCTAGTGACCACTAGATGGCAATAGCGAGCGTCCAGCTCTCATGGCTCAGATCCACCTGGATCAGCAGCACGGGAAAATTCCCGCCACCTCTTCACCTGGACAAGAAGGGCGTGACCTTCTACGACGTCACGCAGGCAGCAACCAATAGTCTGTCGACGAGCCACATTCAAATGTATAGCCGGCTGTATATATTGAGCTACCCATCCGCCATTACCACATGTTCCTCCGGATCATCATGCAATAAACCTGTGTTAAGCCAACCATTCAGCTGTTTCATTGTCTTTGGTCCCTTACACCAAATTGGCGACGAAGGTGGGATATGGCAGCCCACGGGACCAAGACATGCGCCGGTTTCGAAATCAGGAAACCGGGCGACTGGGAGATCTTCGAAATGGACTTCCAGGCAGCACTGATTGAGTCCGAAGTCATGGAAGAGGCAAAGAAAAGGGCC
This sequence comes from Bradypodion pumilum, assembly GCA_035047305.1. NCBI lineage: Eukaryota > Metazoa > Chordata > Lepidosauria > Squamata > Chamaeleonidae > Bradypodion > Bradypodion pumilum. The sequence continues at coordinate 19,900,485 of JAWDJD010000006.1, read as the reverse complement.
ATCTTCACCAGGATGCTCGGACAAGAAACCAAAAGGACCTTGGTGGACCTGATCGCACCGAGGAGGGTGAGCGAATTCAAGGCCAAGCAACTCATGCAGATGCTCCGTGAGCACGTCCGGCCCGCCACGGCGATGTTTCCCGCTCGGAGTGCGTTCTGGAGGCGAGTCCAAGCGCCCGGGGAGACGGTCGCCGCATTCGTGGCGGCCCTGCGGCTGGCGGCCGGCCCGTGCAAATGGGAGAATGTCGAAATCACCCTCCGGGACTGTGTGCTGTGCGGCCTGAACGACGCCGAAACCCAGCGCACATTAATGAACCAAGAGCCGCCTCCCACGTTGCAGGAGGTCATCAGAGCGGCACAGGCCGCGGAAGCTACAAAGGCTGGGGTACAAGAACTCCAGGACTGGCGGCCGAGGTCGAGCAAGGCAGAGACTCCGGTGCATGCAGCCCGGCGAGCTTCGGGGTCGTCCGCGGAGAGCAGCGATGACGAGGACGTCCGGAGGGTCCGGAAAGAGAGCCGGCGGTGCGACAGCTGTGGAGCGGCCCACGACCGCGTAAAATGCCCGTTTCGGAAGGCCGAGTGTCACAACTGCGGCCGCCGCAGGCACATCGCCAAGGTGTGCAGGAAGAGGCGCGAGACCCGGAGAAGCTCGGCAGACCGTTCCGCGGGACAAGACCGCTCAACGAGACCCAAGGACGGCGCTCAGGCCACGCGGAAGCAGGACGGCGTGGGCCGCATCTCTGACGGCAGCGAGGATGACCCCCCAGTATTCAGCGTGTCCGCAGGACACCCCCGCTACTTTGTTGAGGTACTAGTTCAAGGGGTTCCCATTAGAATGGAAATTGACTCGGGGTCCTCATATTCAATCATTTCCCAGAGGGAGTTTTTGAGAATTGCCCCCCACAGGCGACCCAAGCTCAAAGCGTTGAGGTCCACACTACGGGACGTGCAAGGGAACAGCATTCCAGTGTTGGGGGTTGGAGAATTTCAGGTTAAATTCAAGAAGCACGCCGCGTCTCTCCCTCTAGTCGTGCTTAAAGGGGGAGATTGCAGCCTCCTCGGGACTCAATGGTTTCAGCCCCTGGGTTTGTTTATTGGGGGGGTGCACGCCGTTGGGATGCACACCGTTGGGACTGACCCGATTCAGGAGGTGTGCGAGGCGCACCCCGAAGTTTTCAAAAAAGGACTGGGGAAATTCAAGGGGCCCCCAGTGACATTTGACCTAGACCCGGAGGTCCGCCCAATTCGACTCAAACCACGCCGGGTGCCGTTCGCACTCAAGGACAAGATAGAGGCGGAACTGGACAAATTGGTGGGCCAGGGAATCCTTGTGCCTGTTGATTCTGCGGAGTGGGAAACTCCAATTGTAACCGCACTAAAGGCCAATGGGGAGGTCCGCATATGCGCCGATTACAAGTGCACCATCAACAAGGCGATCCGCCCGAATGCGTATCCGGTGCCGGTAGTCAGCCATCTGCTGGCCAGGTTACACGGGGGAAAGTGTTTCGCTAAGCTCGACTTAGCACAGGCCTACCAGCAGCTTACGGTGTCCCCTGCCGCAGCTGCTGCGCAGACCATAGTCACCCATAAGGGGGCGTTCCAGGTGACGCGCCTTCAGTTCGGCGTAAATTTGGCGCCTGGAATTTTCCAGTCACTCGTGGAACGCCTCCTGAAGGGGCTAGAGGGGGTGTTGCCTTATTTTGATGACGTGTTAATAACGGGGGGGAGTCGGGTCGAATTGGCCAAGAGGTTGGGGAAGGTCCTGACAATATTCGAAAAAGCGGGGTTGAGACTGCGAAAGGACAAATGCGTCTTCTTCGCGACTGAGGTTGAGTTCCTAGGGTTTTGTGTGACTCCTGAGGGGATAAAACCATCCAAATCCAAGGTGGCCGCCATTAAGAAGGCCCCCCGCCCCACCTCCAAGCCCGAGCTGCAGTCGTTCCTAGGGCTGCTCAACTTTTACCACTCCTTCCTCCCCCGGAAGGCAGCAGTGGCTGAACCGCTACACAAACTGCTAAAAAAAGACCAGACATGGAAGTGGGGCGATGACCAAGAAAGGGCATTTAGTGAACTAAAAAGTCTCCTAGCGTCTGATGCCATACTGACCCATTTCAACCCCAAACGCCCGGTAGTCCTGACCTGTGATGCATCCCCGGTGGGGGTGGGGGCGGTGCTGTGCCATGTGCTGGAAGACGGAAGGGAGGCCCCGATAGCATTCTACTCCAGGTCCCTGTCCCAAGCGGAGAGAAATTACGCACAGACGGGCAGGGAGGCACTAGCGATAGTTGCAGGGACAAAAAAATTTCACAATTTTCTGTATGGCCGCCCCTTCACCATTGTAACGGACCACAAACCCCTGCTAGGCATTTTTACCGCAGATAAGCCCACGCCACAGATCCTGTCCCCGAGGATGCTCAGGTGGGCTATTTTTCTCAACGCGTACCAGCACGCGTTGGTCTACCGGCCCGGGAAAGAGATCAGCCATGCGGACGCTCTATCAAGGTCTCCCCTCCCCCGACGCCCAGCCAGGTGAGCAAGGGGGAGCGAGACCATCAGGTTCTTATGATAGAGGTGCTGGATTCGCCCCCCGTAGTGCCCGCCGACATTGCCAAAGCGACAGGGAAGGACAAGACGTTAGCGGCAGTTAGCTCCTGGGTGCAGAAAGGGTGGCCGGCGTCCTCCCCAGCGGAGGAGTTCGCCCCATTTTTCAGAAAAAAGTTAGAGCTGTCCCTAGAGAGGGGGTGCCTCTTGTGGGGGCAGCGGGTGGTGATTCCCACTTCCCTTCGGCCGCGGGTGCTCAAACTGCTGCACGTCAGCCACCCCGGCATCGTGCGATCCAAAGCGCTGGCCCGGAGCTACTTCTGGTGGCCCCAGTTGGACGCCGACATCGAGCACATGGTCAGCACTTGTGAAAGTTGCCAATGCTCCAGACCAGAGGAGGCCCGCCTTCCCCACAGGGAGTGGGACGCGACTAAGGGGCCGTGGTCCCGGGTGCACATTGATTTCGCGGGCCTGTTCAGAGGCACCCTGTTTCTTCTTGTTGTGGACGCCTTCTCCAAGTGGTTGGAGGTTATCCCAGTCACGAGCACCTCCTCGGCCCAGACCATTAAGCATTTGCGGAGGCTCTTTTCCACGTTCGGCATACCCGACACATTAATTAGCGACAACGCTAGTTGTTTCACGTCCTCCGAGTTTAGGGCATTCATGGAGATTAACGCCGTTCGGCATATCACCTCCGCCCCGTTTCACCCAGCCACCAATGGTCAAGTGGAGCGCCTCGTCCGCACCACGAAGGACGCGTTGCGGCGCATGGGCCCCGGGGATCTGAACCTACAGGTGTGTCAGTTTCTGCTAGGGTACAGGGTGACCCCGTTGGCGTCAGGATACTCCCCCGCAGAGCTCTTAATGCGTAGGAAACTGACCACCATCCTTACCAGGCTAGACCCCACGAGGGTAGAGGACAAGGGAAGGAACATTGGGCTAGAGGCCACAAAGAGTTTCAGTGTACGCGCCCCCGTGCATTGCAGGAATTACGCCAGCACGGGCCCAGCCTGGGTACCGGGCGTAGTTGTGGAGCAAACCGGCCCCGTGTCGTACCGCGTGGAAACCAGCACAGGGCTACTGTGGAGGCGGCACGCGGACCAGCTCCGACGCAGGGTCCCCGATGAGCAGGGCGCAGGCCAAACAGAGAAAAAATCAGCGTTAGGGTTCTCCCCCACCCGTTCAGCCCAAGGGGAAGGAAAAGGGGGCCGCGGGTCCCCACCAAGGGGGGAGGTGGAAAGGGGGGATGTTCCCATAGATATCCTGGGGGATTTTTCTGAGGAGGAGGAACCCGACCCCATACATATCTCGCGGAATTCCCCCACAAATGCGGATACCCCAACGGAGTTAGAATTTGATTTTCAGAACCGGGGGAGTTTTTCGGAGTGGTCCCCCACCCGTCCAAGCGAGAAGAGGGGTTTTTCGTTAGCCCCGATCGCCCCCGGTCTGCCCACAATGGAGTTTTTCCCTTCCCCTAAGGCCGCCAAACCGCGGCAAGCCACTAACGAGTCTCCCTCTCCCATTACAGGACAAGGGACCAGGGAACAAAGAAGCAGTAGCGCCCCCGGGGTGGGTCAGCCCTCATCACGGCCCAAACGCACGTGCAATAAGCCATCTTGGCTGAGAGACTTCGTCTCATCCTAGGGGGGAGGGATGTTGTGTTCTGTAAAGCTGTGCCTTTAACAATGTACCTAGCCATGTGGTAACAATGTAACCTTTCTGTGTGCAACATTATAACCTTCAGCTGTATCAATGTAAACCTGATAAGGGGACGCGAGCTAGTGACCACTAGATGGCACTAGCGAGCGTCCAGCTCTCATGGCTCAGATCCACCTGGATCAGCAGCACGGGAAGATTCCCGCCACCTCTTCACCTGGACAAGAAGGGCGTGACCTTCTACGACGTCACGCAGGCAGCAACCAATAGTCTGTCGACGAGCCACATTCAAATGTATAGCCGGCTGTATATATTGAGCTACCCATCCGCCATTACCACATGTTCCTCCGGATCATCATGCAATAAACCTGTGTTAAGCCAACCCTTCGGCTGTTTCATTGTCTTTGGTCCCTTACACCAAAAGCCCACAGCCCGGATGTGGCCCACAGCACCATTTCATGTGGCCTCCCCCCCACTGCCTCCAGCACACCAGGGAGTGCCAGGTGGTGGAGGAAGGGGAAAATGGCCAACTGGCCCCTGAAGCGTGACCTGGCCCACGGCTTAAAAAGGTTGAGAACTCCTGATCTGGATCCTGTATCTTTCCACGTTCACTCAGTGTGTTGTCGTCTACCAGGAGCCCCCACTTGAGCATATTGTTCTTGCATTTAGGGACTCCAGCCCTCAGCCTATTTAGGGTTCTCCAAGTGACATGAGACAGGTCAAGTTCTTCATTAATGTTATTCCTTGTCCAGTGAGCTCCTTCCTCCATGTTCTATTTTGGTTTTGCTCTTGCGTACCCCCAAGAATGTTTGTTCTTCCCATAAAGTTCTTCCTCTATAAAAGTTTGGCTGAGGGAGATTTCAAATCAACTCAAATGGTCCACAGTGGTGGATTTTGGCAAGTGGCACTCCAAGCACCCACCTGTAGAAGTCAGCTTTAGAATGGCATCTGAGAACCGTTATTTGCTTATATCCCCTTTACAAACAAATATACAGTACTGTATATCCTTTATCTCATGGGGCAGGGGGAGTGCCTCTCAACCACCAAGGAAAATAAGACAAAGAAGAAAGAAGAGGAAAATGAACATTTATCTTCAGTATGGCTGGAAACCCCCTTCCTCACCATTTGCTGTGTTGCTTCTACTATTTCTTTTATACTGGCCTCAGTTGCTTTGTTAACTGGTTTGGAATCTGTAAGTTTTGTTTGACGGCATGGTAGTAGAAGCTTTAAATACATTTCTGGAGCTATGCTGCATGCGTTTCCTTGTTGCCCTTTCTCCAAAGTTTGTGTCTCAAAATCTCATTTTATAAATTAATCCTCGTCAAAGAATCTCACTAGAAAGTTGTAAAAAGTGTTTAGAGGGCAAAAACAATCCTCTCCCCCATGCTGCTCTGAAAAGATTTTGGTGCGCTTACTTCTCTGCTTAGTGGTTTTGCAAGCCTTGCAAAGCTTCCTGCCGCAGAAATTTGCAAAAGTGAGCAGGGCAGCTCTTTCACAATAGGGGAGAAGAACTGAAACATTGGCTTCAGTAAATATTGCATTTTAAAATGCTACGCGAAAAGAGTTTGTAAGCATTATAGAGCCATTTTAAAAAGGCTGCCCCATTCTCAGGAAGGTTGAGAGAAAGGTGTTTGTATTACAGAACATCATATACTGAATTAAAACAAAGACAACTCCTACAGGTTGTTTGTTTCCCCTGCATCAATATTCTCTACTTTTGACTTTTCATGTGTTTTTTTATTTATCCAAGTGTTCCACTATAACAACACCCTTGCAGGAAGGAACCATGACCTTCTCTAGTTTTGGAAGAGTGTATTGAAGCCTAATCAATGTAGTGACTGGAGTACAGAGAAAGGGCCTTCTTGAAGATTGTGGTATTTTTTTAACCACAATTGGGCGTATCCTGGTAGCGGCAACCTTGTGTTGGTGCGTAATTTTTCTCACTCTGGATCAGGCAAAAGGAACTTCAGAATGAACTCACCAAAAGGTGCCTTCATTTTGGCAGTTTCACATCTGGCCTAAACACAAAGAAGAAGAAGAAGATTTTAGTGACTCATGTTTTTATATAATTTTATTTTAAAAAATAGAAGAAAATGACAAGAAGTCCTCAGAGGTTCAGCTTCATATTGCTCGCTTGTAGCACGTGGTCTGTTGCTAAATTGCAGGTCAAGTTCACAAAGCTGAAGGCTTGTACTACAACGCTTACAGCTGTTTCTTGACTTTACATCCGGTGTTATACTTTATGCTGTACAGGGTAACATTTGTGTTTGAGAGAAGAGAAGGGGGAGCAGATGTCAAACCACAATACAGGCTGCCAGCGGTGTTCGGCTTGGTGGTTAGAAGTTGTGAACACACATGTGAAGTGTTTCAGATCTCCCCACCTCTTCACAATTAAGTAAATTTAAAAACGAGCATTTATATCTGAAGCATCACATTCTAGTGAGTCACAGGCGTTGTAGATGTGATTTTTGGCTTGTTAGTATTTGGTACTTTTCCTTGGAGATTTCCAAAGCGCAGTAATTTCAGATGCATCCTATCTGAGGTACAGATTATAGATTGTTATTGAGTGAAAAGGCATAAACTACAGTTGTGGCTGACAACAACTGTGCAAATGTATCACAAAAACTCAGTCGCATATTTCCATGTTAGTCAACCGTCTCCTGGAGCAAAAGAAGTTAGCTGCCATTTATTTCCTGTGGGTATACCAGGAACAGGTTTCAGGAAGTTCATTAGGAGTTTGTCCAAAATAGGTGACTCTCATTTTTAATATTTTCTGTAGATGTCCAGCATGTCCCACCAGTGCTAGTTTGTATGGCCCCTAAAGGTTTTGATATATCTCATGGCCACCTCTGGAGAAGAGGTTTCTGCTTTTCTTCACACATTCCCAGCATTCTTAATTGTAAACTACAATACTGAATCAGAAGCGCAAGAGAGTTCCAGAGAGAGCTCAGGATTCCATGCATTCTAAATGTGTGGAATGGTTTACACCAGGGGTTATTAACCTATGGCCCCAGGCCAAATCCAGTCTGTGGCACCAAATAATCTGGCCTCTGACCTCACTCCAGTCACCCCTGCCACTGCATATAGGTTTTTTGCTCTAAGAAAAAGGATATAGTATCTTTACTATCAATTATTATTTTCTATTGAATATTTTTCAGGTCTGGCCAGGTTATCCTGACACTACCAGTGACTCAACACTGACAACCCTTAGGACTAATGGCTTGGGTGCCAAAGTCCACAGGGAAGGGTGATGGTCCCCAAGTGGATTAAATCCCACTTGAATCCATTTTGATGGATGGCAGCAGCTTCATCAATACTGGCTGGGCTGATGAGGACATTGTGTGCCAAAAGGGCTCAGGACCAGAAAGTGACTCGCAGAACTGTATCAGTATTACGGGTGTCATGCTGCGATGCAGAAGGCAGATGAAAGGCCACTTTATTATATTCTTAGGACAGTCTTCATGGCTGATTGCCATGAGGAGTGCCAATATTCGGATTCGGATATGAAAGAAGAAGAAGAATTGTTATTTTAATCACTCTATGAACGCAACTGAATGGTTCAAAACATGTTGTGATGTTCACACTAATTCAGTTTAAACACTGTTGAAAGTATTCTTATAATTTGATTTGATTTTGATTTGATTTATTCAATTTATATGCCGCCCACTCAGCATATGCCGACTCAGGGCGGCTCACAACAATCGCGACATAAATCAACAATATACAAAGTAAATACACAATAATACAATATACAAAATTCAATCTACAAAACCAACACATTATAATATGCAAATTTTGTTTTGGCTTTAAGACAGGGGTTCCTTCACTTCCCATTCAGCAGGAGATCAGAGGAGGCAGGCTGAAATGTTAAATGGCAGTTTTGAAAACATAAGGATGACGGGAGTTGTAATTCGACACATTTTGACAAACATTCCATTCCTGCATTTTTTAAGGCTTTTAGGCATTTTTAAAGGTTTAATATAATGTCAGCCTTTCCTGTTAAGAATTATGCAAAGATTTCAGCTTCTAATGATTCACAGTTAGGAACTTGAGTCCTTGAAATAGAGTTTGCCAAGGACTGCTTCCTCTTTTTAAACACTTTTTGTACTACTAGCCTCATTAATCAAATATTAACTACATTCCTGATACTCGTTATATGTTTCCAAATTTCAGTTACATATTAGCTGAAATCCTGTTGTGAAAGTCCACAGTTGCAAAGGTACAATTATAGTTGAGAAGCTTCCTTTGATGAATTTGGGGTATACACAACTTCATTTCATTGTGTGCTAGTTACATGCACAATGAAATCACCTTTAATCAGTGATGATTTTGCCTGTAATCAGTGGTAATTAGCTGCTGCTATTGACATCATCACTGCTGCACACACATAACTATGCAACAAGATTTTAGGTGACATATACAGTGTAGTACTAGCAAGGGTTGCCCAGCGTTGCCGGGCTTTTCCCCCCGTGTGTTTTAATAAAAAATGAACCAATTTTATTTTTGCAATAGTTTTACATTGTGTTGGAAGGTTAAATTGTGTTAATGTGTTTTAAAAATTGCTTAGTCTGTAATTTTAATTTTTTAAATGTTTATTTATGTAAAAAATTTTTGGCTTGGCTGTTATTAACTGTGATCTGCTTTTTTGGGTTTTTTTGAGGATTAATAAAAGAAGAAAGTATGATATAATTTTTTCAAATTGTTTTATGTAAGCGAATAATGTTTTAGTTTTTTGAATTTTTTTAATTAGTTGTACCGTAGGTAATAATTTTAATAATGTAAAAGTAAATGTTTTTTACATTCAATGTTTTAAAAATGTGTTTAGATGTTTTGAGTTTAAATTTGAGTTATAACTCAGCACAGGATTTTTAAAAGTTTCTATTGTATTTTATTGACATATGTTTGTGATTTGTGTTAAAGTGTGTTTTAGTGTATTTTTTTTACTTGTTTTTATTGGTGTGACCTTTTGTGTAAAATTGTGAATTTGTGTTATGTTTTTGATTTGTTTTTACTCTTGTGGCCTTTTATTTGGAGCTGTTGTGTGTTTTTGAATTGTTTTTACTATTGTGGCCATCAGGTTGTGCTGGTAGGGGTCATTGTATTTTGACTTTTTTTTCTCTCCTGGCCTCTGGGTGGAGCTTCTTCTGGTAAGTAGTCTCTTTCTTTATTCATTTCTTTTCCAGTCCTGGTGGAGGTAGCACATCTTTTGGTAAGTTTGCTTGTTTTCTTTCTTTTGTGTGTGTGTGTGTGTGTGTGTGTGTGGGCGGGGGGGGGGTTGGAATTTGTATTTTTTGTCTGTTTGTTTTGTTTTTGATTGTGTCTTTGTTTACTTCGTATTGTTTTTGGTGTTTTTGTTTTTGTGTATTTTTGGATGTGTTTGACTGTTTTTAGTAATTTTTTAAAAATTATTTATTTATTTGGTGGTGGGGAAGGGACGTGGTCATTGGGGGTTAGGAAGGGTGGGCTAGGTGGTGGGGAGAGGGGCATGGTCATTGGGGGTTAGGAAGGGTGGGTTAGGTGGTGGGGAGGGGGCATGGTCGTTGGGGGTTAGGAAGGGTGGGCTAGGTGGTGGGGAGGGGGCGTGGTCATTGGGGGTTAGGAGGAGTGGGTTAGGTGGTGGGGAGGGGGGCATGGTCATTGGGGGTTAGGAAGGGTGGGCTAGGTGGTGGGGAGGGGGGCGTGGTCATTGGGGGTTAGGAAGGGTGGGCTAGGTGGTAGGGAGGGGGGCTTTATTGTGTTATGGTGCTTTGTTTGTGTGGAGTCGTGAAAGTAGATCGGGGTTTCCCCTTTAATATCAGTGGGTGGGGGGTTGCGACCCCCCTCTCCACTGGCTCCCCTGGGGTTGGGAGGTTTGTGGGGACAAAAGGGGTATATTGCCCCAACACTTCTGGGCCCAGGAGACCAGGCAGAGTGGATCGATTTCCCCCCCTCCTTAAAACAACTCCGTTTTTAAAGAGAAGAAAAGACGGAGTTGTTTTAAGGGGGGGGAATCGATCCACTCTGCCTGGCCTCCTGGGTCCAGAAGTGTTGGGGCAATATACCCCTTTTCTCCCCACAAACCTCCCAACCCTAGGGTAGCCAGCGGAGAGGGGGATTGCAACCCCCCACCCACTGATGTTAAAGGGGAAACTCCAGTCGGGACCTTCAGGCGCTGATGGTGAGGGAAAGAAACCCAGCTGGTGTTTGCTTGGCTGTGAGGCGGTGAGTTGTTTTTTGTTGGGGGTTAGGAAGGGTGGGCTAGGTGGTGGGGAGGGGGCATGGTCATTGGGGGTTAGGAAGGGTGGGCTAGGTGGTGGGGAGGGGGCATGGTCATTGGGGGTTAGGAAGGGTGGGCTAGGTGGTGGGGAGGGGGGCATGGTCGTTGGGGTTAGGAAGGGTGGGCTAGGTGGTGGGGAGGGGGCATGGTCGTTGGGGTTAGGAAGGGTGGGCTAGGTGGTGGGGAGGGGGCATGGTCATTGGGGTTAGGAAGGGTGGGCTAGGTGGTGGGGAGGGGGGCTTTAGTGTGTTATGGTGCTTTGATTGTGTAAAGTCGTGAAAGTAGATCGGGTTTCCCCTTTAATATCAGTGGGTGGGGGTTGTGACCCCCCTCTCCGCTGGCTACCCTAGGGTTGGGAGGTTTGTGGGGACAAAAGGGGTATATTGCCCCAACACTTCTGGACCCAGGAGACCAGGCAGAGTGGATCGATTCCCCCCCTCCTTAAAACAACTCCGTTTTTAAAGAGAAGAAAAGACGGAGTTGTTTTAAGGAGGGGGGGGAATCGATCCACTCTGCCTGGTCCTCTGGGTCCAGAAGTGTTGGGGCAATATACCCCTTTTGTCCCCACAAACCTCCCAACCCTAGGGTAGCCAGTGGAGAGGGGGATTGCAACCCCCACCCACTGATATTAAAGGGGAAACTCCAGTCGGGACCTTCAGGTGCCGTGGGTGAGGGAAAGAAAGCCGGCTGGTGTGTGCTTGGCTGTGAGGCGGTGAGTTGTTTTTCTTTTTAATTTTTCGGGTGCCGTTTTCCTCAGCGTTCTGCGCGCTCATGGCGCGCAGGACGCTGGGGCTTGTAGTTATGGGTTGGTGCTTTGTGTTTGTGCTGCGTTTTTTTAAAATGGTTTTCTTTTGATTGGCTGCGGCGCGTTTCCGAACGCTGCGCCGTGCGAGAGCCTCTCAGCCTGATTGGCTCTGGCGCGGCGCAAGGAATGTTGGGAAGTGAAGTTGTTTCCCTTTCTTTGCGTTTGTGGGGCTGTTGCCCCACTGCCGGTTTTCTCAATCCTTCGTTGACCTGCGTACCCAGATCAGCCGTGTGCACGAAGGGTGAGTGCAGGCAAGTAGGGTGAGGCATAGCAACCTATAGCCAGTTCCAACGGTTAACCCTTGGATTTATAGGTTAAGATCTCCCTATTGCTCCAGCTGTATCAACAGAGAAGTACATATCCTGGTAATAGTTCTGTTCAGGAGGAAATGAAGTCCTCCTTATCAGCACTGTGTTTGTAGTTATGCACTCATAAATGTGAAACTGTTGTCATTTCCCAATCTTCAATCTGAAGTTGTAACAAGATTGTTCTGTCTCTGTGGCTTCATTGGTACTTTTGGGAAATGAGCTGTTTCTTGATAAAGGGACCAGGAACCTTTGATCCACTAAATATTTTTGACTATCACACAAAAGCCCCTTACTGGGATGGGGATGGGTGGCATTCAAGACCAGAACATGTAAAGGGCTAAAGATTCTCCATCTCTGTCCAAATGGAATGTACCTGTGTGAAAGAAGAAGGATGTAATTAATGCATTCTTCAGGACGTTTCTTACAGCGAAAATTACTTTAACTGAATTCCCATAGGAATGCACTGAATGCAATTTCCCATAGGAATGCATTGAAACCAAAATAAATTAACCAAAATGCAGTTTACCATAGGAATGCATTGAAAACCAATTAATCCGTTCCGAACAAAATTTTGCACACCAAGCCACTATTTTCTATGGATTTCCTTTTGATATGTGATTTTTATGTTAACCAAGGTTCCACTGTACTTGTCAACCCCGCTACCTAATTTGCATTCCTAACACAGAACAAACTGTTGCTGCAACAATTGTATCAGTGTCCTATCCTGCCTTTTTTACTTCACTCATCAAATACATTTTTTGGCCAGATGTTATTTTTACCAGCTGGAAATCTGCAGACATTCTGAAATTTCCCTATTTTAATGATGCATAAATTGAACAAAATGGACTGTGGTGGCTTAGTGGTTGAGACGCTGAACTTGATAACTAGAAGGTCAGCAGGTCAGCAGTTCAAGACCTGAGTGTTGCATGGCAGAGTGACCACCCATCTCTGTCCCAGCTCCTGCCAATTTAGCAGTTTGAAAGCAAGAAATTGCAAGTAGATAAATAGGTACCACTTCGGTGGGAAGGTAAACAGCATTCTGTGCACTCCAGTGTCTAGTCATGTCTACCACATGTCCACAGAAATGTTTGCAAAAGCAGACAGCGCTGGCTCTTTAGCTATAAACAGAGATGAACACTGTCGGATATGACTTGCTTTCAAGAAAGGGAGACCTTTACCTTTACTCAAATTGAACAAAAGGGTGAGACACTTCTCCAAATGTGTTTAGATACATGTACTGTATATTCTTCTCTCAGCAACACTTTTACTAGCCAGAGCAGCACCTGGACAAATTAGAGGACAGTTTTTCAAAAAGTTGATTGCTAGTGTAAATTGTCAGATCAAATGAACTGTAGAATGAACTCACCAAAAGGTGCCTTCATTTTGGCAGTTTCACATCTGGCTTAGACAGAGAAGAAGAAGAAGAAGAAATGATGACGATAACGACAACGACGACAACGACGATGATGATCATGATCATGATCATGATGGTCTCCAAGATGGGAACTAGTGACACATTGTAAATAATACAACCCACAGTGCTACCCTTGCATATACTAAAGTAGGCAACATATGTGATTCAGTTGTTCAGTGCATACTAAATCCAAAGGGCTGGACAGATTGTGTAACTTGATGTTGCAAAACGGTGTTGAATTACTGCTAATGAGCCAGTACCCATGACATCAGTCAGTGGAACTAAAGGCCCATCTAGAGAACCCGAGAAGTGTCTTGTCATGGTCTCTCATAATCTTAACATTCAAGATACTGTACTTCAAACTACAATATTTCTTTAATAGTCAATTTGAGCTGCAGGATGGGGTATATATCTGACTGCCCATCTTCAGTTGGTGTGATCCTTATTAAATGTAATGCAGTGCCATGTTGCTGCTATCTGGATGTGGCCTCTGCCATCTTGTCTTTTATGTACTAATGAGCTATGTACTCTCCCCCCCCCCACCAATGTTGTTGTATGGCTCCAGCTCTCTTGTTGTTCAGTCACACAGTCTAGTCTGACCCTTTGCAACCCCACGGACCACAGCCTGCCTGGCTCCTCTGTTATCAACCATCCACTGGAGATCTATGCCTACCGCATCAACTATGCTGTATAACCATCTCATCCTCTACTGCCCTCTTCTCCTTTTGCCTTTGATCTTTCCTAGCATCAGGGCTCCAGTGAGTCCTCGCTAGTCATTTGGTGGCCAAAGTACTTGAGCTTCAGCTTCAGTATTTGACCTTCCAAGGATCAGTCAGGGTTGATTTCCTTTAGGATGGACTGATTTGATCTCCTTATAGTCCTGGGGATTCTCAAATGTCTTCTCCAGCACCACAGTTCAAAGGGGTCTGTTTTTCTGTGCTCAGCCTTCCTTATGGTCCACAGCCATGCATTACTACTGGAAAGACCATCACTTCTAGAGTTGTCTAATTCCTTCAATGGAATAGGGACTCTACAATATTAGTCTTGTATAACAGTATCCGTTTCAATTTCAAGACATTCTTACTTATCATTAATAAACAGAATCAAGGAAAGCTGTCAACTTGCCACAGAAACAAATTCCCCTATTACCAGTACACATCTGAATGCATGTAGCAATTTAACATAAATAATAATCTTTGAATATCTATAAATCCTACCTGCCCAAAGGACAGGTTTTATTCAATTTCAGAGTAATCAGTTTTGGAATGTCAGAAATTATACCTCCTTGATAGTCCATCTGTTTTGTGGTAAAGTTTTGAATTGCTGTTTATTTGACAAGATTACATGCAATGAATACTAAAAAAAAGAAAAGAACAAGTCATTTACTTGTGTCATTCACTAAATTATAAGAGAAAACAGTATTCTAGAATTGGATTTTTTAATAGAAGGCTATAGCTTAAAGATTAATAATATGTAATTTATATTAAAATGGGATACCACTCTTTCATGTTAACGCCTTGATGTATCATATGATACTTCCAATATTTCAGTGATCATGCTATTTGCTTCATCCAGACTAACAATCAGGCTGCACTTTGATTACCTAAGAGTATTAGTTGCCCATTTTAGCACATAGTAGATTTCTGCCTGCTCTATAAGATTAAGGAAAATCCCATGGATTTAATTCTGTAATAATTTTACATTATGGCCAAACTGCTCAGCCCTGGAAGCAGAATATATACCCCTACTGTGTTGTAATATGTAATGTCTTCATGATGGCTCCTATAGTTTTTTTGTAAACCCAGGCAAAGGGGATTGTGTGAAATCAGAGCTAGAAATGGGTCTATCTCCTTTAGTATAAGTAAATTATGGTTTTATTTTACATTTTGTGAATTGCAGCCCCAAAAGGTAAAACATTTTAGTTCAGGAGTGCCCAAACTTTTTGGACTGTGGGTTTGTCATGTGATTCAAGGGGCCGGTCAGTATGGCCCATGGGCCGGAATTCAGCCCCCAACACCAATTTATCTGGCCCGCAAAGCCCTCGTCATTCCCAGAAGTGGAAGTAAAATACATACAGGCGCGTTTTACTTCCACTTCCGGGAGCGATGAGAGCTTCATGGGCCAGATGAATTGGCATTGGGGGCCAGATCCAGCCCACAGACCATAGATTGGGCACCCCTATTTTAATTTAACAGATGGCAGGTGGTGCCAGTCTGCTGAATCACATTTCCTATGCCATTTGGGTATCACCATTCCTCTACTATTTGGGTGTTCCTGTTCTTTCACTATCTAAGTCACCTTCAAAGGGGAGAGGGACAGAATTTGTCAAAGTATCCTAGCCATCTCCTAATCAGTGTTCAAAACACTGTGATGCACATTTCCGGTAATCTGGGTAATTCAGTAAAATTCGAGCAAACAACTCTGGCCCATTTGGCAGCAGGGTGATGTCATGAGCTTCTTAACTGCTTGACAGATAACCTCATTTTTATCTTATAAATATTAACCAGTTTGATGATTTGCATTTTGCTAAGCTGTTTGCGGGGTGTGTGTGATTTCATGACTGTTTGTCTCCCTAGCAGTTATCCTATCTATGAGATCGCTGGTCTGTTTAGTTTGCCCATAGCTTACTGCTTTGCTGTCATATATTTCTGATATTCAGAGGTTTGTGGGGTGGGGTGTAGTTGTTAAAAATTGCCAATTTTCTCAGTGTATAGACATCATCTGCAGACTTGTACCTGAGGCTTATTTTTATTGGAGAGAATGATAATCCAGCTGTCTGTTAAAATCCAGAGACTGGATAATTTTTCTTCATGACTGACAGTATGTTAAAAAAAAACTTGGCTAGGAAAAATTAATTGAATTCTAGAGTGGTAAGAGTGCTGCTTCTTCCGTGACTAGGCCAGACATGAAACTACCAAAATGAAGGCACCTTTTGGTGAGTTCATTCTGCAGTTCCCCTCGCCTGACCTAGTGTGAAAAAGATTAGCTAGCAACACAAGGTTGCCATTACCAGGGTATGCCCAATTGTGGTTCAAAAATAGCACAATCTACGAGGAGGCTCTTTGTAGTTGGGTAAGAGTGCTAAGTAAATAGCTACGATTCATCAAGCAGGATTAATTGTAGCTATTTACTTAGCACTCTTATCCAGGTAGGAGCTGCAGTGGCTCAGTGGTTAAGAAGTTCCCCTTGTTAGCTGGAAGGCCAGCAAGTCGGCAGTTTGAGACACGGGTATGGCCAGCTCTTGAGGCGTCCCCTGAGTGGAGCCTCATTCGGGTGTCCCCTGAGTGGAGTTTCTCCAGCAAAAATCCTTTCAACCCAGAATAATTTTTGACATGAGATTATATTATCAAGTAGGATATTTTACTCTCCAAATGAAATTATTACAAGAGCCTGGTAATAATCATTTGTATTTAGAAATCCCATTGAGTTCAAAGGGGAATGCTTCTGACATAGCATGAGCATGATTCTAGCCATTGGATACCTGTCCTTTTTATATTTTTAAGGAAACCAGACCGCAGTTGTGAAATGCATGAATTAAAGATTAATATCAACAAGTTATTTTTAAAAAACCTGTTGTTAATATCTCACACTAAGAGCACTGTAGTATTAAAAGATTCAATTAACATTTCTTTTTAAAGCAAAGGAAACAAAGATCTTTTCTTTAGATTTATTGTTTTGCATTCTATTTAGATATACTATAATTAACTCATTTAATGGAATGTCAGTCATAATAAGGAATTAATCAGACAGTAATCTTGTCTTGGACCTGGGTGATAGTGATGCTGTGAAAATCAGTCTCATGACGTTGAATGCTGATAATTTGTTGGACAAGGGACTGTTTTCTCTAGGGAGGAAAATTCAGCAATGAATTTAACCCCTATGATCCATTTTCCATGTTTCCCTTCAGTGACTCACTTTCAGATGTAACAAGTATGCAGGTTATGACTTATGCAGTCTCTGCTTCAGAATCATGTGGTTAGTTCTGCTTTCTTTTACTGTTCTTGCTATCTATTGCTTGCCTGTTAAGAGATTATTCTGATCATCTATTATAATTTGTTACAAAGTGGACATTAATTTGAAAGCAAACAGTGCTCAGAATAAATGATTCAAGTTGTATTTATTAGTTAGTATATCTAAGACAGAGATTCTCAACCTGCGGCCCATGGGCTAGATGCGGCCCATGGCACGATTTCATGTGGGGGCCCCACCACTTCCACCACACCAGGACGTGTCATGTGGTGGAGAAAGGGCAAAATGGCCGTCCAGCCCCCAAAGCTATCTGAGGGACCACGACCCAGCCCCTGGCTTGAAAAGGTTTAGAACTTCTGATCTAAGAGGTTGACCACCAAGGCACAATAACCTGCTCTTTGGGATGTTTTAGGAGTGGATTAGTCTGCAATAAAAAATTGCCTGCATATATTTTGTGTGCTGGAGTGGTTCAATCAACTCTAAACTGCCTCCATTCTGAACCCTTGTCAGGTGTATCTCCCAAATTGCCTTGCTTTGTTTTATCCTGTTCGCAGTGAATGTGCATGCTGAGGATGGGATAAAAGAGTACAATGCAGCTGTTAAAGCTTTGGACCATGTGTAAACATCTGGATGTTGGAGCAGTTCATTACTGATGTAGATCTGGAAAATTAAATACTTACCCTGGTTTTCTGGGGACAGTCAGGGGAAGTGTAATTTTTTTCATCATGTAGATGATTGCTGTTTTGCTGCATCACTTAGATCCCAGTAAAGATAGTTGACTCCATGCCCAACACACAGTACCAATTTTTATATTTGACCATTATAGTGATACAACAGTTCTTTGCTATGACAGTTGACCACTGAACGGTCACAACACCAATATAATACAAATGTTCAAACTGTAGGGGATCCTGCAAACTTTATGTAGCAGGAGGCATGATACACAATATGTGCTGACACATGCATGCACACAGATGAATACAGTGGTTTAGGAATTGGTACAAAATGAACAATCCCTGCCACATTTTTAAAAATAAACCACACATCAGCAAGATAATGCACATTTCCATCACTCCAAGTGTGCATTGTCTATTCTTCAGTATTTGAATTGATTCTGAACCTGGTTAAGCCAACACAAATGCAAGACTTTTTCCTAATTAAAGATGTACCCTTACACTTTGTTTTTGACTTATTCCCTCATTTCAGAAAAGAGCTTCATAAATACTAAAGATCTTTTTTGATGAACAAGAGGGACTTAGTTCTTATGTGTTCATTCATGTTTTCCTTGTTTGTCACCTTGATTCACTCCATGGTTTAATTAATTTTATATTTTCCCGTCACCAATGTATGCTGTTTTGAGGGTATTGGTACTGTTTATTGCTTATTTGTCTAAAATCTATTCTGTTAGGTTTATTGTTATTTGTGTCTTATGTTTAATTTTATATTGTTACTAACATAGGTTGCCTGGCGTTGCCGGGCTGTTATAAATTGTGATCAGCTTTTTGGGGTTTTTTTGTGGATTAAAAAAAGAACAAAGGATGATATAATTGTTTCAAATTGTTTTATTTAACCAAATAATGTTTTAGTATGTTTTTTTTTGTTAATAGTTGTACCGTAGGTAATATTTTTAAAAATGTGAAAGGACATGTTTTTTTACATTCAATGTTTTAAAACTGTGTTTAGATGTTTTGGGTTCTTATTTGAGTTAAAACTCAACAAAGGATGCTATAAATCTTCTTATTTTATTTATTTAACATATGTTTGTTATTTGTGTAAACTTTTGATTTATTGTTATGTTTTTGACTTGTTTTTACTCTTGTGGCCTCTAGGTGGGGCTTTATTGATTTTGAGTTGTTTTTAATATTCCACCCTGCAGGTGGGGCTGTTAGTGGTTTTGTTTTCATTTCACATGTTTTTTCTCTCCTGTAAAACTGTCTCTCATTGATATTCCGATAGCCCTCCCACCTTCATTTCTCCTCTTTTTCTCCTTGCTCAGCCAGCACCACACCTTCCCAGTACCACACACCTCAACTCTCACCCAGCCAGCTCTGCTGCTCTTTCTCCTTCCTGCTACCATGCTCCAACACTTGTGTCATGGTAGAGCCTACCATGGGCTCACAAATTACACCAAAAGTAGTTAAAAGTCCATATGTTAGTTAAACTTTGTTATCTTATATACCTATGTGGGTTCGGTGTCCGGAATGGGCTGCCGCACCCCTTGACCAAACCCCATTTGATTCGGCACACATGTACCTTGAGCACATGAGCAGGTCACTGTCAGGGTCCCGAAGCCCAAGGCGGGGTTGCCCTCTAAATTGATCTGCAAAGGGGGGTATATTCGACAGGAGGGTTTGTGTCTGCCCCAGTGCTAGGCCAACCAGGGAGGGATTGTGATGTCATCGCCAAGCTCACATCACAGGCCCACCCTGTGCCAGTGGGTTTCCCGGGTAACACTGGTACTCAGCTAGCCGAGTTGGGACCACCCGGGCAAAGCTGGGCACCCCTGCTAGTCTCTCTAGATGTATGTATATAATAGAGAGGGAAGATACTAGACTCTAATACCCTGTTGCTGGGCAGAGAACAAGGATGTATCAGAATGCTTTTGGATTGGCTAAAACAAATTAGCTAAGGCAGGAGGGGGATGGTGAGGTATAAAAAGGAAAGAGAGGGTTTTCTGAAGAAAACCTGATGAGAATTTGAGAAAAGGGAAACTTGAGAGAGAAAGAACTTGAGGAAAACAAAGCTTTAGGGAGATTCTAAAGAACTGGAGAGAAAAAGACTTTCTGAAGAGAAGAGAGAGTCTGAGGCAAATTTTCAGAGAGCTGAGAAAAGCTTTCTGAGGAGACTCTGAAGAGATTCTGAGGAGAATCTGAAGAGATTCTGGGAAACTTCCAGAAAAGATTCTGAGGAGAATCTGAAGAGAAAAAGCCAGAGAAGAACAGGAGGAAGGAAATCCTGCTCTCTTCTAAGCTATCAGAATAAGTTAGTCACTTAGATTAATTTTTGTTCATGGGGGAAACCAAGGTGTTGATTTTCCTGAATCTTTTTGAGTAGTGTTGTATATAATGTAGAATTATCTGTAGTGTGTGAACAATGTATCTTTAACATCCCTTATGAAAAATAAACCACAGTTCCTTAGATAACTTGTATGTTTATTGAAGGAAGGGGGACAGGTTTAAGCCATCTTAAGCCAGGAGAGGCCACAGTGCTACCATTCTCTCCTTTTAACATTTTCTGTGGATCACTTTTAGAGTGGGTCTTCCAGGTTGCAGCAAAAAGCTAATATTTTGCTGGACCAGCACTCCATGGAAAACGGCTCGGAGTCTCAGTAGTCCCCAATTGGAGCTGCCTGTGTCAGGGAGACCCAGGAGGGAACAAGGAGAGGACTGAGGTAGAGGGAGTTTAGTGCCAGGTAACATTAAAGGAACTTTGGCACATGTTCAGGAGTCGCTGACAGCTTGCCCAGCCCTGCTTCCCCCTCCCAACTTGGGGGGAAAGATCCGAAAAGAGACACCAGCCCTTTGGACATAAATGAAAGTTGTTAAGCATGGGGAAAAGAATGATAACAGAAGAGGCACCCTCTGAATTGAACCAAATTGAAAACTAAATGGAAGTTTCAGCCATGTACATCCCTAGACACCATATGACAAAATCTATTGGCAAAAGAAGAAGGGGGCGGCCAAAAATGAGATGGCTAGATGGTATTGTAGACACAATGGGCACAGAGCTGGGTGGGTTGAGGAGGAGTTTGGTAGAGGACAGGGGTGCCTGGAGGACAATGGTCCATAGGGTCGCAAAGGGTCAGAATCGACTGTGCGACTGAACAACAAAATTACAATAACTCCATCTATTACTATGAATAGAAACGTAAAATGCCACAAATAATACTTTATGAAAGAAGGTCCTATGAATATGTAATATAAATTACAAACTCCTAAAAATGCCACAATGGTTAACCATTTTCACCATAGTACCAGCAACATTTTTTCTTGATTGATTCACTTGACTCAACTTATGTAATATCAGCAGTGGGGGAAATATATGTCTAGTTTTAAAGGAATCATAGGTAAAGTTCAAGGACGCCCTTGAGAAGGCCAGTCATATCCGACTCTAGTGTTTGGTCCTCATCTCCGTTTACATCCAAATAGCCAGCATTGTCTGTGTTTGCAGATATTTCTGTGGTCAAGTGGCAGGCATGACTAGACAGCAGGATGCATGGAATGCTTTTTATCTTCCCACCAAAGTGCTACCTATTTATCTACTTGCAATTTCTTGCTTTCAAACTGCTAGGTTGGCAGGAGCTGGGACAGAGATGAGAGCTTCTTCCATCGTGCTTCACTCGGGTCTCGAACTGCTGACCTGCCAACTTCCCAGTCATTAAGTTCAGTGTCTTAACTACTAAACCACTGCAGTCCCTTAAAGAAATCATACAAGAACACATATTTTGCTCTTCTGAAAATATTTTTGCTCATACGTAACTTTTGTTTTTTAGATGGAGGATGTTTGTGAAGATATCGATCAGATGTTCAGCACCTTATTGGGGGAAATGGATTTGCTAACACAGGTAATGAATGACTTGATCCGGTGAACTGATCAAAGTGACCAATAATTTTTCTTGAATGCTCCAGTGATGGAATGTTGACAATCTAACTAGATAATTGGTTCTATTGTTGTACTGCTCTAACACTTAGTTTTTTTCATGCTATTCAATCAAAATATGGCTTCCTATAGCTTGAGCCCATTATGGAACATGAATCAAGACAAACAAAAAACAAATCAAACTTAAAATCTCTTTTGCTCAAGGAGGGGGAAAGGAAACAATTATGTTTCTCCCATATTGATTTTTTTTTTTTTAGCTTTCATTTCTTGTTTTATACCCAACTTGAAAATTAAAATGTAGAGGCTTGCTTTTCCTTCTGTATAGGTGAATATTTTGCATATATATTGAAATAATCTATTTATTCCTCAATTTATTTGCTCTTGTTTACAAAAGTAGATGGAATCCCCAAAAGGAAAGGAACCAGAAACAATAAAGGAAGAGGTACAGCAGGAAAGTAATCAGTGTATAACAAACAAATGCTATACTGCTGATTGAACATTAGCAACCTGCTAGTGTTCAAACTTTTATGAAGACTCTTTCAGACCCAGTTTTATAATCATAAAATAAACTGCTTGAAATGGTAGATAGTAAATTGTTTTTTCTAGATTTTCTGTCTTTGTTGGTTGCATTAATGATGGTTCTTTGTATAGTCTGAATTTAACATTGTATCCCCCCCCCCACTATTTTATCAGTTTTCTCATTTTCCTATATGCTAACTTTCAAAACAAACTAGTGCTTTGATATGATTTGATTTGATTTATTCGATTTGTATCCTGCCCACTCAGCATACGCCGACTCAGGGCGGCTCACAAAAATCACAACATAAATCAACAATATACAAAGCAAATATACAATAATACACTATATAAAATTCAAACTATAAAACAACACATTAGCAAACACAATAATACAATATAAATAATTGCCGAGTACCATTCCTATTTTTAGCCTTGGGAAATAAAATATGTAAAAATCCAATATTTTGAGAAAGAGCAGAGGTAAACTGGGAAGGAAACTACGAGGATCAGAACTCTTATCTTTTTGGCAGGAACCCTCAATCCCCTTCCAAGTTAATTCTCCTTGAACTATAATCTATGTCAGAGCTTCCCAACATTTTTCCGCCAGGAGCTGGACTCACCCCGACACTTCCCACCAAAGGCATTGCTGTGCCCACTACTTATGTCTTTGTCATCATCGGTGGCGGCATCTGGGTTGTTGCACAGCCTTTGCCGCTTCCCAGGGCAGCAGGAACCTTTTTGGAACATGATCGCTTTGGTTTGGAAATTTTCCACCCCTTCCCCGCTGTGCTTCGGCACCTAGAAAACGACCGTGGCCAACTTCCTGTTTTCATGCTTGGATCCCAGGTGCTGATGTAAGCTCTACCCGGCACTAGAAGTCACCCACGGTCATGCCAAAGCGCAGCGGGAAAGGGATGGAAAAATCCCAAACCGAAACAAAATTGCTCTGAAAAGCCTCCTGCTGCCCTGGGAAGCAGCAAAGCCTGTCCAAAACCCTGGAAAAAAGTTGTGATTCCTGCTGCCGGCGCTGCACTAAGTGACATATGATGATTTCTGGCAGTGGGGTGGGTGGGTCTAGAGGTCCCTGGGTGGCCACCATGGGCTGGATTAATGATATGGATGGGCCAAATAAGGCCCACAGGCTGGGGAGTGGCCACCCCTGATCTATGTCTATTAGAATTAAACAGAAGAATTTAAATAAATAAGCAGACAAAGAAACTTAACCTTCTATCCTGAACATTCTTGTGTAACTGTAAGCTCTACTGAAGTAGACACATACAAAATTACACCATACAGTGCCTATATTTGAGTATCTGAGTTGTTCTGAGTGTTTTGAGATTGGGGGAAAGGCCACAGTCTCAATCCTACAACACTCATAGGCATATTCAAAAGCTGCCACTGAAGTGACATGTTCCTTATTCTATCCCTATCACTACAGCTCCTGTTTAAAACAAATAAAGCACACAGAATGTCAAATGTATGACTGGCCCTTAACGCCTTTATTGAAGATCAATACATACTAGCAATCACTACGGGGTGTAACAATTTATTGATTTGTTTTTCTTCTTTCAGAGTTTGGAAGTAGAAGCTCTTCCACCTCCATCCCGCAAACCTTCTAAAGATGAATTTAATTTTGCAGTTGGCTTTAAAGACTTAAATGGTATGTTTTGGTGTTTTGTCCTTGCTAGCAGATCAAAGAAAGAGGGGGCGGGGCGGCGCTATAATTATTTGGAGAGAAAACTTATTTGAAGTAAGAAGCTATATGCATATTTCCTCCTACAAAATGATTCCTTAATTTTCAAGTGTTGAATGTGCAAAACTTGAATAGATGCCTGTGTAAGTCTTAAGCTTTTTTTAAAAAAATCTTATAATTTCCCCTAAACTATCATTTGGTTTTGTGTTTTATATTCTATTATTATAATATTTCATTTTATATGCAAATCAAGTAATGATATTTTAGCCTGACAGCTAATGTTCGTGAGAAGAGGCAGAGGCACATTTCTCCAGTACAACAAAATCAAATTTGATAAAAGAACTGGGAAAGAATGTTGCTCCTCCCCCCCCCCACCTTGATGTAGAACGGAATACCCAGAGTTGAAAATCGTGCCCATAACCGTCTGTGGAAGAGTTTCTAATCATGTTAGTGAGGCTGATGTTCATCAATAACCCTGGGGATTTTTTTTCCATATATTTGCATTTTTACCCTTACAGAATCCTTAAATGCCTTGGAAGATACTGATCTAGATGCATTAATGGCTGATCTTGTAGCAGACATAAGTGAAGTAGAAAAATCTGCTTTGCAAGGAAAGAAAGAAGCCCCTTGTTCCCAGCCAACTGCTATGGCAATGCCTTCCTTAAATGCTTCTGATGGGAATCAACCAGGTCTTCAGGATAAGTCTTTCATACAAGTTGGAAATAATTTGCCACCTCCAACTACAGAATTGGCGTTGGATTTTCCACCTGCGCCCTTGCCTTCAACAATAGATCCTGCACCAATCCCTCAGGTGAACAAATTGAAGAATCAATTTTTGAATTCCTAAGCTGTTGATTTAAAATGATTCTGTAAAAAATCTTCACCATAGCAAAAGAGATAACTCATCTAGAGAAACTGTAGAGCCCCATGTATGTTGAGGGAAATTTAAGACCTGAGTATTGCGCAATGGAGTGGATGCCCTTTGTCTATCCTAGCTCCTGCCAACCTAGCAGTTCGAAAGAAATTGCAAGTACAGTACAGTGGAACTTTGGTTAACGTAATTAATGCATTCTCCGGGACGTTTCTTACAGTGAAAATTACTTTAACAGAATTTCCCATAGGAATGCATTGAATGCAATTTCCCATAGGAATGCATTGAAACCCAAAATACATTAACAGAAATGTGGTTTTGAAATGTGCATTGAAAACCAATTAATCCATTCCGGGGGAAATCCGTAAACCAAGCCACTATTTTCTATGGATTTCCTTTTGTTATGCGATTTTTATGTCAATCGAGCCGTTTGTTAACCGAGGTTCCACTGTAGATACATAGGTACCACTTTGGCAGGAAAGGTAGCAGCATTCCATGTATTTAGTCATGCCTGCCACTTGACCCTGGAAATGTCTGCAGATGCAGACAGTGCTGTCTCTTTGGCTGTAAATGGAAATAAGCACCATCCCCTAGAGTTGGACATGACTGGTTTTGGAGCAAAGGAGACCCTTATAGGTTAGTGGGAAGGAAGAATCTGTCTGCACCAATCCCGTGTTAATCACATGCAAGGTTATTAATTCCAATAGCAGAGTGATTCTTTTCCTAATTCTAGAGAGATTCATAGGCTCTTCTCACTTTCACGGGTTGCCTAATTTTAAGTTCAGTAACTTGGTGCCCTCCAACAGCCTCCGTGTGTCCCTTACCTTTAGCTGAAGAGTAAGGGAGCTATGATTCAGAACATTTGGTGTCAGGTTCCTTGCTGCTGAGACACAGCATGAAAATATATGAAAATGCTGCAGAATGAATAATTCTGTTAAAGTTGTCATACTGAAACAGAAAGCCACTTTTCAGCCTAACTATAAGGGCAATGGGTAGGGGTGTTTCTTGGTGATTTTTGGCATCTTTAAAAACAGATATGCAATTTTATTTTATCTTTCTTTTAGGAAGAAAAAGAAGCACAAGCAAAAGCTGACAAGATTAAACTTGCACTGGAGAAAATGAAAGAAGCCAAGGTTAAAAAGGTAGCAATTCTTTGTAATGTAATGACACCCAAAAGTTAATATTTAATTAACAGATTGTCTCATTTTATGTACTGTTTTCATTGTTTTTGTATGCTATGGAAGAATTATTACTGTACAATATATTTTAAAAGTATACCCCTAAGAACTTGAAACCGATGGCTAGCATATCCAAATTGCAATGAAATTTACCAAAAGAAGTAACATGATAATATCTGTTTTCTATGAAGATCTGTTTTCTATGAAGATCTGACAGTTATTCATTTATTCTTTCATTTATTTATTTCAGGAACTTACAGAATGTGCTTCATATCTCTTTATACCAAGATAGTTTATAGTAAAAGAAACCACACTTTCAAATGGCAGACACTCATTAAATGCGCAGTGGAAAATTTAACTTCCAGTATTTAAAATGTTAATGTTTTCCCGTTCCCAAGATAGAACTCATTACTGATAGCAATAATTGGAGTTTCATTGCTAAACCAAGGAGTTTTGGGGGTTGGTAGTATTAGGCAGTGCTCTAAGTAGAAATATGACCATGGAGAAGAATTGTTTTTGAGCATTGTAGCTCTAACAAACTAACACACCTTCTGAGATAATCAGTACATGGCCCACCTCTGGTCACACTG
Source organism: Bradypodion pumilum (assembly GCA_035047305.1). Lineage (NCBI taxonomy): Eukaryota > Metazoa > Chordata > Lepidosauria > Squamata > Chamaeleonidae > Bradypodion > Bradypodion pumilum. The sequence goes on along the minus strand of JAWDJD010000006.1, from coordinate 19,874,087 downwards.
TTGCTATCCGGGAATGGCTGTAGCTAAGAAAAAAGCCAAAAAATGATACAGGCACCGAAAGCCACTGTGGTCATCTGAACTCCCAGTAGCATAACTGGATCCAGGAATACCACCAAATTATTCACGTGCACTTTCAAGTTGAATGTGACTCTGTGTCTTTATACCAGGGGTTCCCAGGCCACGGCTCACGGACCGGACCAGGCCTGCAGCACCATTTCATGTGGCCCACCACCACACCCGGAAGTTGAAGCAGATGCATTTACGACAGCCGTAAAATGCAACTGTGCATGCGTAAATGCAGTTATGTCAGCCGTAAATGCTCCTGTTGTCATAAACACGGGCGCGGGCACATTTACTTCCACTTCTGGGGATGTGGTCTGGCCCACTCAGCTGTCTAGGGGGCGTGGTCAGGCCTGTAGTGTAAGACGGTTGGGAACTCCTGCTTTATAATAAGCATTACAGATACTTTTTATCCAAGGCATAAAATAACATGTAGAAATAAGAAAAGAGTCACACAGAAAAGACTTTACAAAGTGGCACATTTCATTAGCAGTACAGAATGGAAAGCTGCCTATTAAATGTTACCGTACATTGGATTGCCCTTGTGTTACATCTTTAGGGAATTAGTGTCTTGTTTAATTCAATCTTGATTTTGGAAAGGCCACTGAAGTTTAATGATATGCATGTGCTCAAATACTGCCACACTATGGAGTTTGTCAGATGGACAGTGGAAGCCCTCTTAGTGGTCAAAAATAACATAAAAGTGCAAGATTGGTATCCTGTTCTGTTGAATCGAAGGTTTGACAAACAGATGACACAATTGTGTTTTCAGTGCTTAAATATACATCTTACCAACAACATTTTCTGTAACGTGGGTCCAATCGTGGTCATTAAGAATCAAGGCCTTCATATAAGATGGGGGCTGAGGAATCAGAATTTTACCAACTTTTCATGTGGACTTTCCTTTGCATTTGACATGAGGTACACTCTCATTTGTATGTGACAATCTGTTATGTTCTGTAAAGCTGTGCCTTTAACAATGTACCTTTGCCATGTGTTATCAATGTAACCTTTCTGTGTGCAACATTATAACCATCAGCTGTATCAATGTAAACCTAATAAGGGGACGCGAGCTAGTGACCACCAGAGGGCAGTAGCGAGCGTCCAACTCTCATGGATCATATTCACCTGGTTCAGCAGCACGGGAAGATTCCCCGCCACCTCTTCACCTGGTCAAGAAGGGCGTGACCTCCTACGACGTCACGCAGGCAGCAACCAATAGTCTGTCGACGAGCCACATTCAAATGTATAGCCAGCTGTATATATTGAGCCACTCATCCGCCATTACCACATGTTCCTCCGGATCATCATGCAATAAACCTGTGTTAAGCCAACCCTTCGGCTGTTTCATTGTCTTTGGTCCCTTATACTAAATTGGCGACGAAGGTGGGATATGGCAGCCCACGGGACCAAGACATGCGCCGGTTTCGAAATCAGGAAACCGGGCGACTGGGAGATCTTCGAGATGGACTTCCAGGCCGCACTGATCGAGTCCGAAGTCACGGAAGAGGCAAAGAAAAGGGCCATCTTCACCAGAATGCTCGGACAAGAAACCAAAAGGACCTTGGTGGACCTGATTGCACCGAGGAGGGTGAGCGAATTCAAGGCCAAGGAACTCATGCAGATGCTGCGTGAGCACGTCCGGCCCGCCACGGCGATGTTTCCCGCTCGGAGTGCGTTCTGGAGGTGAGTCCAAGCGCCCGGGGAGACGGTCGCCGCATTCGTGGCGGCCCTGCGGCTGGAGGCCGGCCCGTGCAAATGGGAGAATGCCGAAATCACCCTCCGAGACTGTGTGCTGTGCGGCCTGAACGACGCCGAGACCCAGCGCACATTAATGAACCAAGAGCCGCCTCCCACGTTGCAGGAGGTCGTCAGAGCGGGCCAGGACGCAGAAGCTACAAAGGCCGGGGTCCAAGAACTCCAGGACTGGCGGCCGAAGTCGAACAAGGCAGAGGCTCCGGTACAGGCGGCCCGGCGAACTTCGAGGTCGTCCACAGAGAGCAGCGACGACGAAGACGTCCGGAGGGTCCAGAAGGAGAGCCGGCGATGCGACGGCTGTGGAGCAGCCCACGACCGCGTAAAGTGCCCCTTCCGGAAGGCCGAGTGCCACAACTGCGGCCGCCGCGGGCACATCGCCAAGGTGTGCAGGAAGAAGCGCAAGACCCGGCGGAGCTCAGCAGACCGTTCCGCGGGGCAAGACCGCTCAACGAGACCCAAGGACGGCGCCCAGGCCACGCGGAAGCAGGACGGCGTGGGCTGCATCTCCAATGGCAGCGAGGATGACGCCCCAGTGTTCAGCGTGTCTACAGGACACCCCCGCTACTTTGTTGAGGTACTAGTCCAAGGGGTTCCCATTAGGATGGAAATTGACTCGGGGTCCTCATATTCCATCATTTCCCAGAGGGAGTTTTTGGGAATTGCCCCCCACAAGCGACCCAAGCTCAAAGCGTTGAGGTCCACACTACGGGACGTGCAAGGGAACAGCATTCCAGTGTTGGGGGTTGGAGAATTTCAGGTCCAATTCAAGAAACACGCCACGTCCCTTCCCCTAGTCGTGCTCAAAGGGGGAGATTGCAGCCTCCTCGGGACTCAATGGTTCCAGCCCCTGGGTTTGTTTATTGGGGGGGTGCACGCCATTGGGATGCACGCCGTTGGGTCTGACCCGATCCAGGAGGTGTGCGAGGCGCACCCCAAAGTCTTCAAAAAGGGACTGGGGAAATTCAAGGGGCCCCCAGTGACATTCGACCTGGACCCGGAGGTCTGCCCAATTCGCCTCAAACCACGCCGGGTGCCATTCGCACTCAAGGACAAGATAGAGGCGGAACTGGACAAATTGGTGGGTCAGGGAATCCTTGTGCCTGTTGATTCTGCGGAGTGGGAAACTCCAATTGTAACCGCACTAAAAGCCAATGGGGAGGTCCGCATATGCGCCGACTACAAGTGCACCATCAACAAGGCGATCCGCCCGAATGCATATCCGGTGCCAGTAGTCAGCCATCTGCTGGCCAGGTTACACGGGGGGAAGTGTTTCGCTAAGCTCGACTTAGCACAGGCCTAGCAGCAGCTCACGGTGTCCCCTGCCGCAGCTGCTGCGCAGACCATAGTCACCCATAAGGGGGCGTTCCAGGTGACGCGCCTCCAGTTTGGCGTGAATTCAGCGCCCGGAATTTTTCAGTCACTCGTGGAACACCTCCTGAAGGGATTGGAGGGGGTGTTGCCTTATTTTGATGATGTGTTAATAATGGGGGGGGGAGTCGGGTTGAATTGGCCAAGAGGTTGGGGAAGGTCCTGACAATATTCGAAAAAGCGGGGCTGAGGCTGCGGAAGGACAAATGTGTCTTCTTCGCAACCGAGGTTGAGTTCCTAGGGTTTTGTGTGACTCCTGAGGGAATAAAACCATCCCAGTCAAAGGTGGCAGCCATTAAGAAAGCCCCCCGCCCCACCTCCAAGCCCGAGTTGCAGTCGTTCCTAGGGCTGCTCAACTTTTACCACTCCTTCCTCCCCCGAAAGGCAGCGGTGGCTGAACCGCTACACAAACTGCTAAAGAAAGACCAGGCATGGAAGTGGGGCAATGACCAAGAGAGGGCATTTAGCGAGCTAAAAAGCCTCCTAGCGTCCGATGCCATACTGACCCATTTCAACCCCAAACGCCCAGTAGTTCTGACCTGTGATGCATCTCCAGTGGGGGTGGGGGCGGTGCTGTGCCACGTGTTGGAGAACGGAAGGGAGGCCCCGATAGCATTTTACTCCAGGTCCCTGTCCCAAGCGGAGAGAAACTACGCACAGACAGACAGGGAGGCACTAGCAATAGTCGTGGGGACGAAAAAATTTCACGATTTTCTGTATGGCCACCCCTTCACCATTGTGACGGACCACAAGCCCCTGCTAGGCATCTTTACCGCAGATAAGCCCACCCCACAGATCCTGTCCCCGAGGATGCTTAGGTGGGCCATTTTTCTCAACGCGTATCAGCACGCGTTGGTCTCCCGGCCCGGGAAAGAGATCAGCCATGCGGACGTTCTATCAAGGTCTCCCCTCCCCCTAACGCCCAGCCAGGTGAGCAAGGGAGAGCGGGACCATCAGGTCCTCATGATAGAGGTGCTGGATTCGCCCCCCGTCATGCCCACCGACATTGCCAAAGCGACAGAGAAGGACAAGACGTTAGTGGCAGTAAGCTCCTGGGTGCAGAAAGGGTGGCCCGCGTCCTCCCCAGCGGAGGAGTTCGCTCCATTTTTCAGAAAAAAGCTAGAACTGTCCCTAGAGAGGGGGTGCCTCTTGTGGGGGCAGCGGGTGGTGATTCCCACTTCCCTTCGGCCGCGGGTGCTCAAACTGCTGCACGTCAGCCACCCCGGCATCGTGCGATCCAAGGCGCTGGCCCGGAGTTACTTCTGGTGGCCCCAGCTGGACGCCGACATTGAGCACATGGTCGGCACTTGTGAAAGTTGCCAATGCTCCAGACCAGAGGAGGCCCGCCTTCCCCACAGGGAATGGGACGCGGCTAAGGGGCCGTGGTCCCGGGTGCACGTTGATTTCGCGGGCCCGTTCAGAGGCACCCTGTTCCTTCTTGTAGTGGACGCTTTCTCCAAATGGTTGGAGGTTATCCCAGTCACGAGCACCTCCTCGGCCCAGACCATTAGGCATTTGCGGAGGCTCTTTTCCACGTTCGGCATACCCGACACATTAATTAGCGACAACGCTAGTTGTTTCACGTCCTCCGAGTTTAGGGCATTCATGGAGATTAACGCCGTTCGGCATATCACCCCCGCCCCGTTTCACTCAGCCACCAATGGCCAAGTGGAGCGCCTCGTCCGCACCACGAAGGACGCGTTGCGGCGCATGGGCCCCGGGGATCTGAACCTACAAGTCTGCCAGTTTCTGCTAGGGTACAGGGTGACCCCTTTGGCGTCAGGATACTCCCCCGCAGAGCTCTTAATGCGTAGGAAACTGACCACCATCCTTACTAGGCTAGACCCCACGAGGGTAGAGGACAAAGGAAGGAACATCGGGCTAGAGGCCACGAAGAGTTTCAGTATAGGCGCCCCCGTGCATTGCAGGAATTACGCCAGCACGGGCCCAGCCTGGGTACCGGGCGTAGTCGTGGAACAAACCGGCCCCGTGTCGTACCGCGTGGAAACCAATACGGGACTCTTGTGGAGGCGGCACGCGGACCAGCTCCGATGCAGGGTCCCCGACGAGCAGGGCGCAGACCGAGCAGGGACAAAGTCAGCGTTAGGGTTCTCCCCCACCCGTTTAGCCCAAGGGGGAGGGAAGGGGGACCGCGGGCCCCCACCAAGGGGGGAGGAGGATGTCCTCATAGATATCCTGGGGGATCTTTCCGAGGAGGAGGAACCCGACCCCATACATATCTCGCGGAAGGTTCCCACAAACGCGGGTACCCCCACCAAGTTAGATTTTGATTTTCAGAACCGGGGGGGTTTTTCGGAGTGGTCCCCCACCCGTCCAAGCGAGAAGAGGGGTTTTTCGTTAGCCCCGACGGCCCCCGGTCTGCCCACAATGGAGTTTTTCCCTTCCCCTAAGGCCGCCAGACAGCGGCAAACCACTAACGAGTCTCCCTCTCCCATTTCAGGACAAGGGTCCAGGGAACAAAGAAGCAATAACGCCCCCGGGGGGGGCAGCCCTCGTCACGGCCCAAACACACATGCAACAAGCCATCTTGGCTGAGAGACTTCGTCTCATCCTAGGGGGGAGGGATGTTATGTTCTGTAAAGCTGTGCCTTTAACAATGTACCTTTGCCATGTGTTATCAATGTAACCTTTCTGTGTGCAACATTATAACCATCAGCTGTATCAATGTAAACCTAATAAGGGGACGCGAGCTAGTGACCACCAGAGGCCAGTAGCGAGCGTCCAACTCTCATGGATCATATTCACCTGGTTCAGCAGCGCGGGAAGATTCCCCGCCACCTCTTCACCTGGTCAAGAAGGGCGTGACCTCCTACGACGTCACGCAGGCAGCAACCAATAGTCTGTCGACGAGCCACATTCAAATGTATAGCCAGCTGTATATATTGAGCCACTCATCCGCCATTACCACATGTTCCTCCGGATCATCATGCAATAAACCTGTGTTAAGCCAACCCTTCGGCTGTTTCATTGTCTTTGGTCCCTTACACTAAACAATCCCTGCTTTGTAAATGTTGTAGATTTAAAAAAATCCAAGTAAAATGTATAATTAAGAAAGGGGGGAGAGGAGGAGCATTTGTTAATGCTCCAGGAAGCATTATTTACAGTGTAGCTTTTGATACATGTTTCTTTTGAATTGTTAACGACCATCACTCCTTATCAACCGAGGCAGAATCGTGAGCACTCTAGCCTTTCAATGCAAGCCAAAATTAACTGACTGATCTATTATTCTCTTCCCAGCTTGTTGTCAAGGTGCACATGAATGATAACAGCACAAAGTCTCTGATGGTGGATGAACGGCAATTGGCGCGTGATATCCTGGACAATCTCTTTGAAAAAACCCACTGTGACTGCAATTTGGACTGGTGCCTTTATGAAATTTACCCAGAGCTACAAATTGGTAGGTTGCAAAGTATTGTGCAATTCCTGGTGCTTAGATCTGCTTTTACTGCATCACCAGAAATGAATTTGCTGATGTGTGGTTATCAGCTGATATTCTGCTACTACAGTTTTTTTACCTGTCTTTTTCTATATTAAATACAGTAATGAGTTCCCCGGTTTGTTAGGTGGTTGTCTTCGTCTTCTTCTTCTTCTTTGAATTATCCTCATTATAAATCCATCTTTACTTCTTGTCTCCCTCTCAACTTTTAGATTGCATGAAAGCTTATCATTAACTGTGTCCCAAACTTCCTTATACCAACCACTTAACTTGAAATTATTCACTTTACAAAGTGGCACATTTCATTAGCAGTGCAATAATCAATTTTGCCTTTGTTAACAAATTAGAAATTAATTCTTGAGTTTTTTCAGTTACATTCCTCCTTTTCAAATACTGATAAAGATGCTGTTTTAGAATATACAGCTAAGTTTAGATTGCTTGTTTCTTCAATTTTCTTGAAAACCAGATACCAAATTTTCAGTGTATTCTCACATTCTTATGTTATTACATACTTTCTGGTATCCTCTAGTACAGTGGTTCCCAACGTGGGAACCCACACCCTGTCACAGTGGGACTTCAATTTCCAGAAGCCTAAGTCAGTGGCTGATCGGTGTTTTGGGGAATTGACTTGGGCTTCTGGGAATTGAAGTCCAAAAACCAAAGGTCGGGAAACACTGCTCTAGCATATCTTAGAATAATTTCCATCTATTTGATTTAATTTCATTGGAGTTGTGTCTGTTTTTCCTGTCCTGTCCATCTTCCTTCCTTCCCTCCCTGATATTTTTCTTTTCTTCTTTCTAGAAAGATTTTTTGAAGATCATGAAAACGTGATTGGTGTTTTATCTGACTGGACTCGGGACACTGAAAATAAGATCCTGTTCTTGGAGAAAGCTGAAAAGTATGCTGTGTTTAAAAACCCTCAGGTAAATAACAATGACGTAAAAACAAATACTGGACAGTGATATCATTTTAGACCATACATACAGTGATAACAAAAGGCATTATTAGCATCATAGTTCAGATCACATTTATTTAAGGTACAGGAAGTCTCTATGCCTGAACTGATTTTCATAGGAGCAGCTATATATATATAGCTAAAACAATAAGTCAATTGAACTTTTATCAAAATGTGAAAATGTTATATTTTCTATATTATCCCTTCTAGTCACTCCATTGCATTAGTTACAGAATTATGGTTATCACTGAAAGCTGCAATAGTAGTACAGTATTAAGTTCTTAATATCTTTAAAAATATTTTGGAAACAAGCATAACATGAATGTATTTTGTAATACAACTGTCATGATCTTTAGAAGATGAGTATTTGGAGAGAGTTTAATCTACCTTACATTAACTGTTGGTCTGCTACACTATAATTATTGGATTTTTTAAAATAGTAGCCGTGATAATCTGTATTTCAAGCATATCAGAAAATAAACAAAACAAAAACCATTGTAGCACTGTTATGTATGTTAACTGTGTTTTCTGACAGGAGCAGAATGTATCTTTTCTCATGTAGCTATTCTTATGCAAATAAGTGGATCGAAAATGTGCACACTCTGTTAGCCAATGGGCTTGTTGTATTATTGTTACTGATTATAGGAGCGGAATGTATCTTTTCTCATGTATCTATTCTTATGCAAATAAGTGGATCGAAAATGTGCACACTCTATTAGCCAATGGGCTTGTTGTATTATTGTTACTGTTTATAGTGTATATAAGTCCGAGTTTTGCCCCATCCAAACTGTGTTCAAACCCAACTGATAAAGAGCTGAATTTCTCTACTTCACTCTTCTGCTTCTTCATTCGAAAAACACGAAAAGCACCTTGAAGACTGTTAAATGTTAATGTGAGCTTTTGTGGATCAAGTCCACTTCGAAGTGGACTGAATCCACGAAAGTTCACATTAAAATTTAACAGTTAGTCTTCAAGGTGCTACAATGTTTTTTGTTTTGTTTTGATTATTCTCTGATATAATTATTGCTGCATGCATGTCAGCACATGGTCACTTAAAAACTGGAGTGATCCAAAACATGTTCTGCTTGGTGAAATGGATGATTATCTTCTTGAAGGTTCACGTGGTATATGGTGATGCAGTTGTGTGTGTACTTGATAGAAAAGTTTCATTTAGTATACAGTCTGGTTATAGACCAGTGGACCAGAAAATCCACTCCTCTTTCAGTTAATTAGCTGGATATTGTGCGGCTTAATAAGCAGAAGCCAGGTGCAGTCACTCAAGAGTGAAAATACAGATCATTACAACACAGCTGCTTCATTCATACACACCAATCTTTCTGTGTTCTGGTGGATGAAGTTGACCTGGAATAAGTAATTCTATGCAGTCCTACAGTGTAACATTTTCTCAGGAGACTAAAATTAATTGAGAAATGTTAACACTGATGTTTTCTGGGATATATGTTTCTGACCTTCACTTGAGCTGGTTCAATTTCTGTTCTCTATGCCGCCTTGTAATGGAAAACAAAGGAACGATGTCAACTTATGAATGTATGAGCCCAGCAAATTTTCTGTTCAAAAATCAGATCAATTCACGTAGCCTTTTAGAAGACTACAAATGCCTAGTCACAAATCACATTCTCACATAAGATAAAAGAATTGTCAGTAGGAATCAGAACTACAAAAACCAGAAACTTCTTGCTCTAGATTCTGTTTGGAAGTGACTACATCTGATTCATAAAAATAATTGTGTGCCTTTAAGCCTTTCCAGGGTTGTCTAGCTAGAGCAGGGGTGCCCAAACTATGACCCGTGGGCCGTAGTTTGGACACCCCTGGTTTAAGCAGAGAAAATGGCAGCCTAAAATCTATCTCATCCTGTTGCAAAACATTTCTGTTGCAAAACAGACTGCAAGGCGTGTTTTACTTCTACTTCCAGTGGGAGGAACCACTTGACCAGCCCACTGAACCATGTGACCGGCCCACAGCCTGAAAGGTTTGGGCACCCCTGAGCTAGAGAACGCACAATAGTGGTTTACCATTCACTTTCTCTGGGACTGTGCAGCTTGGTGAAAGCCACACATTCCAACTGTTTTCCCAGGAGGCACAACTGAATTTGACTTATTGGACTTGCAGGTGGAGGAACGTTTCCACACTTCTTTCTTCCAGTTCTTCCCCTTTTGTTGAGGACTAGTGAGGGGCTCATAGAGATTTGGATCTAATCTTCGCGAACAAATTGGTGTTTCCAAGAATCCCTCTTTTCTGTAGGAAAGTCTGGAATTCCTGTGAGAAGTACATAAGAAATCAATTTCCATGTTAGAACATTTTTTCTAGACCATGTGTGTGCGTGTGTGTACGCGTACATGCGTACGCATGCGTACGCATGCGTGCGCATGCCTGCCTGCATGTGTGTGTTTTGCAAATCAAAAGCTTTGGATCAGCGGCTTTGTGCATCAATATGTATTTCATGAAGGTACTGTTGTGCTAAACTCTGCCCTGTGGGACAAAAAAATAGTCTGTGCCGTTGGAGGTGGAGAGAACAAAAAAACATACAACATCACAGGCTGTGTCACTAAAAATAGCAAGACATTTTATGCCATATGGATGGTGGGGAAAATACAGGTAATGTAAATGACAAATTAGGTATGTTACGAATAACCAATGCTTCACCTAGATAAGCTCTGAGGTATAAAAGGACACCGTTGTTTTAATGTAAGTTGGAGATTGTGTTCTTGTCAAAAGCCATTTTCAGCTCTTTCCTATTTTTCAGCATTGAATATTAATATTATTGCCTATTAACTCTGGGTGGTTTATTTTCCAACACAAATTGGGGATCTTTTTATGAGATACCACTATTATTTGCATACATTTCCAGGGCAAGTTTCATTGAATTTAAAAGGATCTGTGCAAGAAGAGCATGATAACTTTATATGCACTTCCTTGGAATTAAAGACCTATTGAAATTAATGGGAATTTATCTAACCACATGGGTAGCAACTGACGGGCCCCCATCACCTCCGGGCCCGGGACGGGAGTCATACTTGCCCCCCCCCCCGATTGTGGCACTGCACTATTTAGGCAAATAAATACATTTTTACACACACACACACACACACACACACACACACTTTTTTGTCCCATTCATCCAACAAGTCACAAGGCTTAATTTGAATCTATGTAACATGTCAATATTTCTGTGATCTGCCTCCCACATGGCCCACATGTAGGTTGTACTCATGGCAGGACATGGAAATGAGACATGCGCATTCTCATTCATCATGGATCCCTATTCGTCTACTTCTTCCTCTGAGCCAGAGGGGCTGAACAAACAAGCAACATGTGCAGCGTGGAGGAAAAGTCGCTTGCTGCTGGCTGGCAAACAAGAAGGTAGCAGCAATGGAGACTAGAATCAACAGTAGCAGCTGAGGACGACAATGAAGCAGAGGCAGACTCACCTGAAGAAAGGAACCATTTATATTTCTTGGAGATTTTCCCAGTCTCACCGTACTGAGACTTCTCACCAAGACATCCTTTTGGTTCAATGACATTTCTAGACTTCTTGCAAAAAATGAGAAATTAGTCTTGCTTTTCTATTCTTTCAAGGGAACCTTGTGTAGGAAAGATTATGTTTTACACAGGAATTGCAGTAATTTGTACAGATTAATATTTTTCCCCAGGGGGAAAAAAATCCAAGAAACTACATGAGATATGCTAAGGAGGGGGGAATGTTGTACAGAAAAATTTCAACTGCAAGGAAAGAAGAGGGAATATTTTTCTGAATTTCTCTTGGACAGCAAGATCTTGCAAAGGTCACGTCCTTCCTTTAAAATAATATGGTCTGGCAGGAATCTTTTTGGAACTGAGAGCTGCAGAAGGACAATCATGGCAACAGTGTGTGCTATTTTGTGAACTGTCTGTATCATGCACGATGGTTGCTTCAATTGCGCAGTTGATCATGCCGTGAACAGCCTGCAGGAAACAAAAATGGTGTGATTGCTGCTACCCATGTGGTAAATTGTAATCTTCTTGCTGGCCACTATGATGAGACAGAAGTTTGTTTTGTTTATGGTTGTTGTCTTACTGTCACCATCTTTCTCTGTGTTTTTAATTAGAATTTCTACTTGGCAAACAAAGAACAAAATGAAAACAAGGAAATGAATGAAAAATGCAAGGAAGCTTTGCTGGAGGTAAGCCCTGCTCAAGGGAAAGGAAAGTGCATTTGACTCAGATGCAACCTATGTTGATTTTTCTTCTCTCAAAATAGAACAGAAATGTTTTAGTTCTTCATTTGTTACTGTGGGGAAAATAGGAAATGGCAGCATAGCAATTGTTCAGAAGGCTGTGTGTAAAAGCTTTCGTGAAAACAAGATGTGCTGCATAAATATGGGGGAAAGTAGATAGCTTACTATCGAGGCTTTTTGAGGTGGGCAGACTTAGAATTGATTTGCTAATCTCCTAAAAACAGGAGTCTTGTTTTATGCTACTCCTTAGGCAAACTATTCCTGTGACAATACTCTATTGATTTAAACAAAACACTGATCAGCACAAAAATGTACAAAACAAGCATATTCAAAGTCACTGTAACTTGCAGATTTACTTACTCAAGCATACCAAAACCAGCAGGTGTTAAGCTTTCTCTTCAGGACTTGGGAGGTTTCGTTCTATATTTGCCTAATATGAAACAAAAGTACTGTATTTGCCTATAATTCTAAGACTGATTAAAATAACTTCAGGTTTCTGGCATACTCTTTACCTTTATTTATTAGAGGACTACCTTTTGTTTCTTCCATTCAGTGTTCATTTAATATCATTTTAGAAATGACAACTGTTGATTTTTTTTTAATTTTCAAAAAGGCAGCTTGATTTTTTTGGTCACAAACAAGAATTCTGCAGCATCTTATAAACATCAAGATGTGGTTTCAGTTGTGTCAAAGTTCATTTATTGTGCAAGTTGAAGTTACATTTTCATGACCATAGTCCCTTGTGCAACCACAGAGTAAAGCAATACATTCCACAGAAATATATGTGGGAGCTTTTTCCTGGAGCTTTTTCCTCTGCTGGCATATTGTTGGATCTCAGACTGTTAAACTTAATGTGACATAGGATTTTGTGGACTATCATCCATTTCATTATCTTCAACAAGAGTTTCTCAACTGCATATGATTGAGTGAGTGGCAATAATACATTCTGACTGGCAAAGTACAGACCAAAATAATCTCTTTAACAGAGGTCCTTCATAAAACAGTGAGTGTGTAATAAAACAGGCAGCCTTCGAGTGCTAAGGTGATTAACACATGTAATGTAATAAAACACCATTTCCCCGCCCCCTTCGAAACCAAAAAGCTAGAGTGGAGACTCTTGTAGAATTGCTGCTCACCTGTTTGAATTGAGAAGTTTGAAATTACTTTATTATAAAGAAGAGAGGCAGTGGCAGCACAATGTATAGCAGGGGCACCATTTCATGTGGCCTACCACCACCTCCACCATGCCAGGAAGTGCCATGTGGTGGAGGAAAGGCAAAAGGCCGTCCGGCCTCCAAAGCTGTCTGAGGGAGCAGGACCCGGCCCCCGGCTTTAAAAGGTTGATAACTCCTGAAGTATAGTGTTCAGCAGTGTTCTTCTGAAAAATCCCCATACTGTTTTTCTCCATTTTTAGTCTTTTGGGGGGGGGGAGGAGTCCTTGTGACACTGCAGCTAGTATAGTTTCAGATAATGGCAGGTGTTTTTCCTTTACATTAGTATTTATTATCTTTGGGGCCGTGGTGGCTTAGTGGTTAAGATGTTGAGCTTGACAACTGGAAGGTCTGCAGGTCAGCCATTCAAGGCCTGAGTTCCCCACAATGGAGTGAGCTCCTGTTGTCTATTCCAGCTCCTGCCAACCTAGTAGTTCAAAAGCAAGAAATTGCAAGTAGATAAGTAGATATCGCTTTGGCAGGAAAGGTAACAGCCTTCCATGGGCTCACATGTCTAGTCATGCCTGGCACATGACCATGGAAACATCTACACACGCAGATACCACTGGCTTTTTGCTACAGGAATAAACGGTGCAAATCACTGTTCTGTCTAGTTCAGTTTTACCTCCGCTGATTAATCATAGTTTGCTGAAGATGCCAACGGTGACTCTACCACTGATTAATGATCTTGTATAGAAGCAGCCATGTTAACAAGATTGGCCCATTGGCCACATTCCAAATAACAAATTTCTTCAAAGGTGATTACAAAAAGTTCAAGAGAATAAATAGTAAAGGTAAAGGTCTTCCTTGCTCAAAGGCCAGTTGTATCCGACTCTAGGGGTGGTGCTCATCTTCGTTTGCCGCCAAATAGCCAGCGCTGTCTGCTTCTGCAGATGTTTCCGTGGCCATGCGGCAGGCATGACTAGACACCGGAGCGCACGGAACACTGTTTACCTTCCCACCAAAGTGGTCCCTGTTTATCTCCTTGCAATTTCTTCCTTTCAAACTGCTAGGTTTGGAGCATTTACCGTACCTGTGTTCTGCTTCTTCTTTGTGTAACCCCATTTTTACTCCATAGGAAAGCTTCTGTCGTACGTCTGTCATTGTACCAGACATTGAAGGAGCCCTTTATTTAAAAGAGGATGGCAAGAAGTCCTGGAAAAGACGTTATTTTCTTCTACGAGCTTCTGGAATTTATTATGTACCCAAAGGAAAGACTAAGGTCAGGCAAGTCAAAGAAACTCTTTCAAGCAATGTAGTAATTCATGAAAGTGAAGATAAAAATTCCCAAGGAGTTATTTCTGTAAATATTGGGAAGGAGTCACTGAACTTCTTTAACATTACTTTCCTCCTTCTTACCCTCCATTAGTTAGATAAAAACACTGTATTTATTTAAAATCCAGACTTGAAGGAATTCAACACCCCAAGCCAACAGTTAATCATACATAGGAAAATGGTGTCATCAACTTTTTGTCCAGCTCAGTGTGGGAAAATATGCTCACTGTGGGACAGTCTGCATTTTACCTAATATGATGCGAACAGAAGAAATCTGCCATTAATTAAGATAAGTCAAAAGAAAAAGTATGTGGCTTTGATGATTTCTTCTAGGCCCTCAGTCTTTTCTTCATACACTTTGTGGAGTTACTCAGCAGTCTTGTCAGTATAGACACCAGGCATTTTCTCCTAAAAAAATGTTCTTTGCCTAGGGGGTAGTACAATATAATTTTAAAAGAGAAATCCTTTAATACTAAAATCCTAATAAGAAGTTGTTCTTTGAATGTATGGATCAGGGGTGCCCAAACTACAGCCCGTACAGGCGCATTTTACTTCTGCTTCCAGGAATAGTGAGGGTTCCGTGGGCCGGATGAATTGGCATTGGGGGCCAGATCTGGCCCTTGGTCCATAGTGACTGGGGGCCTGAACTACATGACCGGCCCGCATCCTGAAAAGTTTGGGCAACTCTGGTATGAATCTTTGAATGTATAATTACAGTAAAACCCCTACTTATGAAAAAGTCCGTTCTGTAGGCTTTTGCTTAAATCTGTTTTTAGTAACTCGAAGCAAACCCATAGGAAAAATGAAATTTTTATGTAAATCAAAACAAACCCATAGGAAATCATGTAAATCGGGACATGGTTTTGCACAAAATCATTATTTAAGTCTAATTTTATGTAACTTGAGGGCATATGTAAGTCGGGGTTTTACTGTACATATTAGCAATCTTCCCCATGATCAAACTAGATGTTACATATTAACATATACTGGGAAGAATTGATTTCTCTAGTGGTAAAAGTTATAGCATGTATTTTTCCTTACCTCTCTATTTTGCATTTAACTTGGTTTGATTTTTGAAGAGTCACTGGGAAGTAAACTCAGGCTTAATTCGCAATTCTGAATGAGGGGAAACACACTTCTGAATAAATCATATTGTGGGAAGAAAAGCAGGCTTATTGTAGAGAATATGCATTGCCTTTAATGTCTGTTTTGAGCCTAAGTGTACTGGTTTGAATCCTAAGAAACTATTCTTTCCTTTGATGGTGTCTAAACATCCTCAAAAGGATGCCCAAGGCTATTTGTTTAAATTTTGACAATGTGGTTTATTACAACTATTTGCCATTTCTTTTCATTTCAGAGGTATAACCACATACATTTCACTGAAATAAATGGTTGTTGTATCACAATAGGTTTGAACTGCTGTCCAGAAATAAGCAAGATGAACACAAATACACATCCTAATGCCAAGAAAACATGTACCAAAGTTATTATGTCCTGTGATCTGTAAAAAATGTAACTATTTCCGTTCTCCACCCACACAGAAACCATTTGATGTAAATTAGGGGAAATCAAGGAATCATGCATAAAGTCCCACCTATTAGAGATTTTGCTCAGTCCCACGTCTGAGTATTCACTGATCTGTTTTTAACTTGGGTGTGTCCCAGAAGCATGTCTTTCCCACTGTGGTTGTAAGAGCATGTTACATATACTGTACCTGAATAGTCTTTGTGAAAACTTTATAACTTGCATAGGTCAGCCAGCTCTCTCTGCTTTATCATTCAAACCAGCCTTGGCAACAAAGGGTTTTATTGTCAAAACCAGCCTCTGGATTCTGGTACTTCCAGAGGTTTACAAACAATGTTGGTAGGTTGATTGCCTTGCCTATGGTGGAGACATTTCAGTGTTCAGTGTGCTTGTTCTTCAGGGGGAAATGAAGCCATGTTTGTATTAAAAGACATTAAAAACTTTTTTAAAAAATAAGAATGTTAGTACAGTAAAAAACCTGTAACACGATTTTAATTCATTCCACGGGTCTGGTCGCTATGCAATTTTGTCATTGTATGATTTTTCCTATGGGAAAAAAATCGTACAATGATTTTTTTCACTAAGCGGTTTTTCCCATTGAAAATCGTTGTACGATTTTCCCCATAGGAAAAATTGTTATGCGGTGCGCCACTTTCTTTAAAAACCTAATCGTTATGCAATTTAGTCACTATACTGGCCGTTCGTTATACGAGGTTCCACTGTATACATTGTTAGAATAAAGCAGCAAAAAAAAGTTTGTAGAAAAGCAAAAAATGCCTTTTCCACTGTGGCTTTTATTGTAGCTTTTTCTTTGGATTCTGCTCAATTTAGGTCAAAGGTCACAGTTAAATCCTTGGCCAAGAAAATCAGGATGGAACTAAGTTCACTGTCAACAATTCATTCCCTAATATAATAACGTGTATTTCTTTTTCATCTTTTAGACATCTCGAGATTTGTCTTGCTTCATACAGTTTGAAAATGTGAATGTGTATTATGGAATTCAGTACAAAGTGAAATATAAGGCACCTACAGACTATTGTTTTGTCTTAAAGGTACGTACAGGAGAATATACATTCTGAATTGCTTTTCTAAACCCGTGCCCAATTTACAATTCAATCCCATTTGCATCAGATAATTTCTAAATAAACTTTAAAAAAATACCACCAGTCCCATTATCCAGATCCATATGCGATATATATATTTATTTATTTTATATCATGAATTTCTAATATGGAGAAACTTTAGAACACAGCATTTATTTTGCAGATTCAAAGAGCCCCTGGCATAAAATCTTAGTCTTCAATTTTTTAAAAAAATCTTCACAGTTGACACTAGCAAGGTAATCTATATGTAAATTGGCTCTTTTAGTCCGTCTGTTGTATCTCAGATACCAAGAGAATTTAATTATGCACTATTGGTGAAGGTTTTGCTTGAGCAGCCTAAGAGTAATGGTGCATAATATGGAATTAATCTAGGGTGAAATAATTGGTGGCCTGAGAACAAAATGGCATAAACAGTATCATCATAGCCAATTTCCATTCCTTAGACCCTGCCACTGTAACCCCTTTATAGCTGCCCCCCCCACACACACACACACTTTAGAGACATATTGTATTTCTGATTGTAATCTTCAAGGATTGTGTTACCATATCTTTCACAATGCACTGGTCATCTAGGATTAGTTGGTGTTCTTTGTTTCTTTCATGGTATTTTGAAGTATACTATATGATAAAAATGGAAATCTGGATAAAACTGAAATCTGGGTTTTTATTGCATTCCAGTTTGCCTTTTCTTGCAAAATGATATAAGGTGCAATATGAGGTGTCTGACTAGTGATCTAGTGATCTTGGTATCACACCATCAAACAAGAAGAGTTACATGTTATAATTATGATAACCATGCAAATGCTTTCGCCTCTTATAGAGTCATTGGTGCTTTATGCTCAATATGTATATATAACTGGGGAATAGATGCTTTTCAATCTACCATCTGAAATGTATGTAGGTATGTGTGTAATAGGGAAGGTGGTGGCTTACTGGTTAAGATGCTCAGCTTGACCACTAGAAGGGTGGCAGGTCTACAGTTCAAGACCTGAGTGCTACACAATGGAGTGAGCTCCTGTCATTTGTCCCAGCTTCTGCCAACCCAACCTAGCAGTTCAAAAGCAAGAAATTGCAAGTACTGTAGACAAATAGGCACTGCTTTGGTGGGAAAGGTAACAATGTTCCGTGCACTCCAGTGTCTAGTCAAGCCTGCCACATGTCCTTGGAAACATCTGTAGATGCACACAGCGCTGGCTCTTTGTCTGTAAACGGAGATGAGCATCAAAACCTAGATAGGATATGACTGGCTTTCAAGCAAGGGAGTCCTTTACCTGTATGTATGTATGTATGTATGTATGTATGTATGTATGTATGTATGTATGTATGTATGTATGTATGTATGTATGTATGTATGTATGTATGTATGTATGTATGTATAGCCTACCTTTCCCCAATAAGTACTGTACTTGGTTTTACATGCTTAACACCCCTATGACAACCCTATAAGGTCTCCAAATGCATTTCATGGCTCTGTAGGGAAACTGGTTTATCATCAGTCCTCCATTCTAACCAGTATGCCATAATTAAACTGGAAAGAGCTGCACTCTAAATCTTATTTAAAAAGCTTGAGGAAACTATTAAGAGGAAGACATCATTTATTGTTTGGGGAAAATATTTTTAAGAAACCTTTTCTATACGTGCATTCGCTAACACAAGTTCTTAATTCTAGCATCTGGAGAAAAATAAGGGTATAATAATTTCTTAGGCTTTAAAGTACTGCAGAATTCTTTTGTCTGCTGCCATAGACTGATACAGCTGTATTTGTCTGGACATTAAGAGATTGAACGGCATCTACTGCCATCTGGCGGCCCTAGCTGATTATTACAACAAATCAAAATCAATGTTATTTAAACCAGGGGTTCCCAATCTTTTCAAGCCCGGGGCCGGGTCACGCTCTCTCAGTCAGCTTCAAGGGCCAGATGGCCATTTTGACCTGCCTGCACAAAGGGGGTGGCCATTTTGTCCCAAAAGCTTCAAAGGAGTGGCCATTTTGTTTCTCGAATGCCCTTGGGGGCCACATCAAATGGTGCCGGGGGGCGGGCGGATCCAGCCCACGGGCCTTAGGTTGGGAACCCCTGATTTAAACAAATTCTCTCTGGCCTCACAAAGATTCTCCAATGGAAGTAAACTATACTATTGAGTTGGATGTTTTTATTTAATTAAGTGGTATGTGAGTTAGTTTAATGTTGTTGTTTCACACCATCAAGTGACTTTCAGCCTATGGCAATCCTATGAAATAGTTACCCGTTCAAAATACCCTGTCCTTAATTTCTCTGCTCATGACTTCTTTTACTGAGTCAACCAGTCTCATATTTAGTCCTTTGTTTTCTGATATTTTGCATTTTCTCCAGCATAACTATTTGGTGAAATTGGTTTGCTCACAACATGCCCAAAGTATTATAGCCTCAATTTTATAATTCAAGTTTCTAGAGAAGGTAGAGGTGTGATATGATCCAGAACTCACTTATTCATCTCTCTGAAAGTTCATGGTCTATGTCTTTATTGAACCAAATTAATGCAATAGACAAGATGTAGGTATGTACCCACTGGATCATCATCATACAAAGATAAGGAGTGTATATCCTTCCAAATTTCTTTGAACTGCAACTCCTAAGATTTCTATCTGTTGCCTGTTCTATCTAGGGCAGTGTTTCCCAACCTTTGGTTTTTGGACTACAATTCTCAGAAGCCTAAGTCAATCCCCCAAAATACTGATCCACCAATGTACTGACTTCAGCTTCTGGGAATTGAAATCCCCCTGTGGGGCGTAGCCCCATGTTGGGAAGCAATGATCTGGGGCAGGCTTTCTCAAGGTTTTCGGTTCGCGGCGGGCCTGACCATGCCTCCTGGACTGCTGATTGGGCTGGTAACATGGTTCCTTCCAACCAGATTAACTGGTTTTCAATGCATTCCTATGGGAAAACATGTTTCAAGTTATGAATTTTGGTTTTCAGTGCATTCCTATGGGAAATTTGAGTAAAGTGTGTGCTGCACATGCACAGAACACATTTTAATTTAGCCTCCGGAATTGGCGAGGGCATCAGGGACCAGATGAATTAGTGTCGGGGGCCAAGTTTGGCTCACGGGCCATAGGTTGAGAATGCCTGATCTAGGGCTAATGGATATTGCTGTCTGTTAGGTTATGGAAGGTCACATATTCCTTACTGTTTGATAATAGTAATACCTGTAAATTTGTGTCAGAAATTATTCTGGGTTGAAAAGATTTTTGCTGGAGAAACTCTACTCAGCGGATACCCGAATGATGCTCCTTGATGCATGATTATTTTACATGTAGAAATCCAAGTTACAAGGTTGCATGCAACATCCCGAGGTGTCCATAAGCAGAAATTATCTTACATGCTCAGGGGAATTAATCCATTAATGTTATACATAAGCAAAAATAATTACAAAACAGTTTTAAGAAAGAAAGAAAATAAAATATTCTAAATTTAAGTAGCTACCTAAATGGAATCAAACCAATCAAAACTACATTGACATATGTAATTTTATGCAGAACAAGTCTTTGTGGATCAACAGTAAATATCGTAAATTTAAAATACATTTTTAAACTTCCCTTTTGTTCCTAGCATATATCAATAATGAAGTAAAAGAAGTAGAATAAAACATATATTTTTCTCCCGCCTGAAAACAGAAGTTTGTCATATGTTAACTGACTCACGTCCTATTAGGAAGTCTGAATTTTGTTAAATAGTGTTACTAATATAATCATTATTTTTGGCATGCAATTTCCCTTTTAATCCCCTCCCTACCATGTAAAAATGTGCATCTATACTTGAAGCCATAATGCTGTAAATAGCCCATTGATTACTACGTAACTATAAGAGTAATGTAACTTTAATATTGACAAAGAAGACATAAAAATTGTTAAAGATTTTCTGTATTCTGGTTCATTCATCATTTCAAATGGAAGCTACAGAGAAGAAAAACTGAGATTCAAAATGGCAGCCGTGAAGGAACTGGAAAAAGATGTGTGTCTGGGGAAAATAGTCATCTCTATATATGGCAGTCCTAGTAACTAAGATGAACAGTGAAGACATTTTACAGGAGAAAAAATGTTTCATTTGAAATGTGGACTTAAAAGGGACCTGTATTGATATACATGGATGCTAGATCAAATCACTGCTGTATTGGCTCTAGAAGAACAGTGGTGCCTCGAGTTACAAATTTAATGCGTTCCAAGGCATTTTTCATGTTATACAAAATTTGTAACTCAAATTTCCCATAGGAATGCATTGAAAACAAAAATTCCTAACTTGGAACATGGTTTCCCATAGGAATGCATTGAAAACCAGTTGATCTGTTCTGGAAAAATTCGTAACTCAAGCCATTATTTTCAATTGATTTTCATTCGTATTGTGAAAATTTTGTAACTCGAACCATTTGTAACTCGAGGTACCACTGTAATGACTAGATTGAGGCTTATACTTTGGGCATATAATGAGCAAACAAATTGCTAAGAAAAATGGAAGGCGATAGGAAAACAGAAAAAATAACCTAACGTGGAATTAATCGAAGGATTAAAGGACACCACAGCCAGTTAAACATGCGCAGGTCTGTTGCTAAAAGGATATTTTCAAGGTCATTAGTTCATAAATTTGTTGTAAGTTTGACTTGGCAATGCGTAACAACATAAACATGACATCTGAGCAAGTAGATTGTAGTTTGTTAAAGCTCATGCGAAAATAATTTCATTGCTTTGAAAGAACCATGGTACTTTTTGATGTTGTGCTAGAACTGGTTGCCATGGTTACTGCTTGGAAATATGTTTTTTCCATACGATTTTCCTCCCTAATAAGCCCTGTCATAAATGGCACCACCAAATAGACATTGAACCTTATTGTCAGATCTCCTTGTACAGGATAACATTTTGAACATTCTCCACTATATGCACTGTTAAAATTGTTAATGCTAAAACTCTCAGGTTAGTTTTATTTTTCAATCAGCTCATTAAGGTAATCATCATACAGATACTTACACATTTGAAAACACCAGAAAATATCAACAATGGGTTTTTTCTTTAGAATTTGTGCCAAGATATACAGAGAACACGGCCAATGTGCTTGGAAGCTAATGCAAGAATACAAAGAAATAAACTAATCTATACCTATAAATCCAAGGGTTAACCGTTGGAATGTAACAAAGGCTCCCACACCCGACCCTACTATCCCGTACCGAGCCGCCTGCACTCGCCCAAACCCGGTACGGAGGTTACTGAAGGGTTGAGAAATGTGCCTGTGCGGCAAGAGCCCCATGAACATGAACAAAGGGAAACAACTTCAATTCCCAACATTCTCTGCGTCGCACCACGCCACAGCCAATCAGGCTGAGAGGCACGAGCAAAAAGAACGTTGGGAAACACAGCGTGGCCAATTGAAATCGAGCCACAGGGGAAAAACCACCGCACAAAAGCAAACCAGAAACGGAAAACTACAAGTCCCAGCGTCCTGCGCGCCATGAGCGCGCAGAACGCTGAGAAAGCCAGCGCACAAAAAATAAAATTACAAAACACAACAGGAGCGCAAGTCCCCAGCAGGCAGATGCAGCCCCTCACAGCCACGCAAAACAAAACACCACTGCGAAACACCCACCGTCCTTCTTTCCCGAAGCAACGGGGAGAAGAGGGACTCCCTCTCCTCCTCACTACCCCGCCATTCTTTTTTTAATCCACAAAAAAAACCCAAAAAAGCTGATCACAATTTAGAACAGCCCGGCATCGCCGGGCAACCTATGCTAGTTAAGAATATATGTAGCAATTGACTTGTTTCTATTTTTTTATATTTTCGTTTTTAATTTTTTTTTAATGGAAACTTTAGATCATATACTAATCTTCTGTGTATGTAACTACTAACTGATACTGATAATGGACACCGTATAGCAGTGATGGCTAACCTTTTAGAGACCAAATGCCCAAACTGTAACCCAAAACCCTCTTATTTATCGTAAAGTGCCAACACAACAACAGGGGAGGAAGGAAAGCTCCCATTGGGCTGCTGGACAGAAGGGCAGGGTGAATACTGTGCTGGGGAGGGAGGAAGCCGTCCCATTGGCCTGCTGGGCAGAGGGGTGGGGTGAACGTTGTTCTGGGGGAGGGAGGAACTGCTCCCATTGGGCTGCTGGGCAGAGCGAACTCTGTGCTGGAGTGACTGCATGGGTGCCCACAGAGAGGGCTCCGAGTGCCACCTCTGGTACACGTGCCATAGGTTCACCACCACTGCCCTTGAGTGATAAGCTCACACCACACATTTACTAGCTGGAAGTCATGTTGTACCCATCGAAATCTCAATTTTATCCTTAAAATTGAAAATGAATATTAAAATAAAAGTAAAATAAGTTGCAGCACAAATTTTTTCAGTCAGTAAATGTTCCATTGTGTGACTTATTCATGCATGCTAGAATATTTTGGCTAATTTTAAGCTAATACTTCTGGCCATCTTTGAATTTCAAATATTTCTCACACTAGATCAGGTGGAGGGAACTGCAGAATGAACTCACCAAAAGGTGGCTTCATTTTGACAGTTTCACATCTAGACTAGACACGGAAGAAGAAGAGGTATATTTTTAATAGTGCCAAATTATCTGCCACTATTTTTACTTGTTTATTTCTTTTGCTAGCATCCCCAGATACAGAAGGAGTCACATTATATCAAATACTTGTGTTGTGATAACCAGCAGGCTCTACACCAATGGGTTACTGGTATAAGAATTGCAAAGGTGAGGAGAAGAAGGTGTGTTTCTCAAAAAGAAAACCAGTAGGTCTCATTATTTTCTGTACTTTCCTTCCTTATCTCATAATGAGAAACAATTGTGGATGCAGAAAATGTGCTGGTTAAGTCAACCTTATGTCCTGTGAAGTAAGGCTTAATTACATCCAGTAGTGAGTTCATCCAGTGGACGTGTATTTAAGCTGATGTGAAAATGCACATGAACAGGTCTCCACCGAACACATAATGGTGCAGGTGACAAGTAAATGGTCAGTTGTGCAGAGGATCCTGTCTTTAAAAAACTTGTTGGATTTTAGATACTCACATCTGCTCTAACATGACTTGAACCAAATCTATCTTATACACTGTGTGGGAGATATAGCATCATTTGTTAGAAGATGATTTCTGGACGGTTGATTGTATTAATCAAATGTCAGTAAACAGGGAAACAAATTTTTTAATACTCTAAGCTAAACTAATTTTTTTTATTTTATGATATTTATGGCCATTTTCTGCAGGCAAAATAAAATGTGTGTTCACTTTTCCAGTATGGCAAGACACTATATAATAACTACATCCGAGCGCTACAGAGGGCAGGCCTAGCTTCTCGATTGGCAAAGCCAGGGAATGCTGAATCCATAGCTGCTGTGGATTCTTCTTCCAAAGGTAATTTTTATCATCTTCCAAACTCTATGTTCAATTATATCAATATTTGGTGTTTGGAAGATCATCCTGTATAAATTTCAAAGGAAGTGTCTATATCAGCATTTGTGATTACAATTGCAGTAAAACCCCTACTTACGTAAAAAGTCTGTTCTGTAGGCTTTTATGTAAATCGTTTTTTTTTTACTTAACTCAAAGCAAACCCATAGGAACAATGAATTTTTACATAACTTGAAGAAAACACAAAGGAAAAATGAATTTTTTACTTAACTCGAAGCAAACCCATAGGAAAATATTTATGTAAATCGAAGCAACCCATAGGAAAAATGATTTTTTTTACGTAACTCAAAGCAAACCTATAGGAAATTACTACACTACTACTACTTACTTTATAACGGAAATTGTGCTATGTAAATTGGGACATTTATGTAAATCAGGACATGGTTTTAATGCAAAAATCATTATGTAAGTCAAATTTTATGTAACTTGAGGCATATGTAAGTCGGGGTTTTACTGTAATTTTATTTGGCTTAGTCATCACTTCAATATTGGATGCTCATTTTACCTAGGCTGCAGAAAGATGTGCTAGACATGTCCCATGCTATATTTTACTTCTCTCCCACCCCTACTGACAGCAGAGCAACTGTGTAACAAACCATATAAAGTATTTCTTTACAAAAGACAATTTTGTACAATGGTCCTATATGGAGTAGAATCTTAGACATTGACTAAAGCATCTGAAAAGAAAAATGAAGCTTTTGAAATGTGGATCTACATATGGCTGCTAAGAATATCATGGGTTGGCTGACCATGTGACTAATGTAGAAGTATTGCGCTGGATGGATAAAGAAAAAGAACTCTTTAAGACCATTAAGCAAAGAAAGCTCCAATACCTTGGCCATATCATGAGGAAAAACGTAAAGTATAGGATACACCAATTTGTTATGCAAGGGAAGATCCCTGGGAAGATAGGCCCTGGACGTAGTGGGACTGTGTTAATGAACCTGAGAGACTGGTGTGGTATGTCCTTGGAAAAACTGTTCTGAAGAGTTAAGAATAGGAAGACTATCACCATGATAATAGCCAGTATCTGGAATGGATAGGGTACATGAAGAAGAAGAGGTTTGTACAATATAGGTCACTGGAAGCAAATGTTTACAAGTGGGAAACATCGGATTGTCACAGCAACTTTTCACACATCCCATAGTTTGCAGATCACTTGTGTGGTTGGTCATTGGAAAGTAAATGTCAATATCATTTGAAAGTATGATTGCTTATGAAAATCTACCTGGATCATGTGTCTGGAGCACTAATAGACTTCAGCTTCTAGTGGGGACCTGTCTGTAACAAACACACACTGTCTGGTTTCAAATGAGAACTGCTATATAGATAAGGAACAGTGCAGATGTTAAAGAAACACAAGCCCACAAAACCTTTGGCCATTCTTGTTTAACTTATTAGAGTAGGGCTTCCAGCTTTTCTCTGTTTATACGTTTCATACCATAAAGGAGCTAAAATAAAACAATTGCACTATGAGAAAAGCTCATCTATATAAATAAAACAGAAGTGTGGGCCTGTGTATCCTGAATGCGTTTCCACGCCCCTCGACTGATCCCCCTGAAAGTTGGCGCATGTCTACTTTTGGTGTCACAGATTGCATAGCTGGAGTCTGGGGGCAGCAGGGGGGCTCTGTGCCCCACAAAAACTGAGAAAACTACATGCCCCAGGAATCACTGCAGCCAATCGGCGAGGCCAGCATGGGTGTGGGCATGTATGAACAATGGCTGCATGCAGAAGGCAGGGAGAAGCGGTTGCTGGCCATGCGCACACCTGGCTGCCCCCACCCCAACCCCTTGGAACAACGAAAGGGCCTCACGGGCGGAGCAAAGGGGACGGAAGAGCCGGCGGTGGGCATGCAACCAGGGAGGCGTGGCCAGCGGCAGCACGGCCAATGAAAGGCCACAGGAAGCAGTGGACAAGACCATGGACCGGGCCCAGGAGGCCTCACCAGGGCACTGTCGCTGCATGGAGCTTTATAGTGTACTAGCATTGGTGCCCGGAGGAGGAGGAGGACAGGGGAGACACCCAGGCTGGGTAAGATGGCCGTCGGCCATGAATCCCACAGGGGCCAGGATGCCATTGCCCGGGCGGAGCCGGGCACCCATGCAAGTATCATAAATGGAGGGAAGGGAGCTTGAGGCTAAATATTGAAAAGTATTGAATATTTTTAGATCCATGGATAGCTAAGACTGTGATATTTGAACCCAAAGGGCAACCAGTATTTCTACAAATCAAAAGCAAATCAATTTTTCTCCTTTATTGTATTGTCATAGGTAATGCTCACGCAAATGGACAAGTCCCCCAAAGCGCAACTCCATCCATAACTGTGTCTTCAGAGAATGAGAAACATGCTGAGACATCAAAGGTACAAGTAAAATGTATTAACTTAAATCTGTAAGAATTCTTTATGGACTACATTAATGCTGGATGGAAATTTCAGGATTTACTGGGAGATTCTTGAATGGTTTGTGATAAGAAACATGGCTTTTGGCCACAGAGAATCCCCCATTAGCTAAATAGTAATAGCAATTACACTCAGATACCTCCCCATAGCGCTTAGTGGACTCTCTGGGCACTTTACAGGTAATTAGCATTGTATACCATTTGGGCTAGACCAGGCAGTCGCAACCTACAGCCCATGGGCCAGACCTGGCCCCCAATGCCATTCTACCTGGCCCTCCTAGTGATTTACTACGTTTTCAGCAACTTAAGAGCAGCCGACGCCATTTCCAGGTGGAGAAAAATTGCCTGTCATTACCAGAGATTATCACTAGAGGGCGCAAAGCACAGTTTTCCATAAGAGTGCACTGAAAACCAATTTCAAGCAAAAAAAAACTTGCAGAGACTTGTGTGTGTATGTGTGTGTGTGTGTGTGTGAGAGAGAGAGAGAGAGTATTTGTAAAATAAGGGTTCCCCGTCAGCCCCCTCTGTCTTCTTCTCGATACTGTACTAGCATACTACTGGCCTTTAAGGGAGCCAATCAATCAATCAATCAATCAATCAAATCTTTATTACGATCTAAGACCAGCATAGAACAGCAGAGGGAACAGAAGTTAAAATGGGGGTACTAAAATATATAAAATAAGGGTGCTTAAAAAGGAGCATTTCTGCTCCAGCATAGAACAGCAGAGGGAACAGAAGTTAAAATGTGGGTACTATAATATATCCGAGACAAAAGTTAAAATGAGGGTGCTGAAAAAGGAGTATTTCTGCTCAGAGTTAAGGAGGAGTAAAATTAGTACATAGATACCTGTCAGGTTTTGGGAAATTTCTGTCAAACCCCAGTATTTTACACTCTTTCCCGCTGTCATCTCGTATTAGTTAGTCTGCAACTAGACTGGAGTTAGACTGGAGGCCAGCACAGGATAAGCATAGCTGTCCAGTTTCCCGTTTTGGCTGGGAAATTTCCTTTATTTGACAGAAATTTCCCGAAACTTGACAGGTAGTGTTACACTTATTACTAAGCATATGCTGTGGCGCAAATATATTATTTGGTTTTAAGAGGAGCCATTACAAAATCTGGAGCGTGTGTTTCTTGGGCCACCTGGGAAATATTGCCTTTCTGCATAATCCTGAGGGACTTCAGCACATCTGGAATTTTGCAAAAGTGCGTTCTTAAAAGCCTCCCTTTTTCTTTTTTCACAAGGGATGTATTTGTTTGGTTGTTCTTTTTCTGATTTGTTGTGTGTGTGTGTGTTTGTATTATCTGATATTGTGTGTACACCACCCAGGGTGGGAAATTTACAAATTATAAATAAAAATTCAATTCAAAAAAATAATCTGGCACCCCAAACAGTCTGTGGGAGCTTGACCCAGTCCCTGGCTTTAAAGGGTTGAGAACCCCTGGATTAGAGTAAGAATCTGTAGATTGGGTTACCTTTGAAAACTGAAATGAACGTCATCAACTTCTATGTGCACAGAAGTGATAAGACTGGGTATGGCAGTGTGTTGCACAAAAACAAAAAACCAGCCTTGTCTTTACATAGTGAATATATCTGGAGTATATAATTAATAGGAAATAAATCAAACGTGAGTCAGAAAATGTTGCTAATTTAGTCCAAGGTGCTGAGATTGTAGTTAAACATAGATAAGAGCATAAAATTATTTTTTTGTGTAGCATATCTAAAAAAAAAAACATGTTTTATTTGATTGATCCTTAATTGGATGTTATGGTGCATTAATTGGGATCTCCTAGCGATAACACATTCTTGATACCAGGAAGCCATAATTACTGCTGTATCTGTGCTCTCTTTATCATTTACTTTGTCATGTTTGAAACTGTTTTCCTTTGTGAAAAGGTTAAGAAACCTGCCAGCACCACGGTTTCCAATCAAGCACTGCCCCCCATCACACCACAGTTCAAAAAGCGGAAACCTAGCGGTCTACATCCACCACCTCCTCCCCAAAGACGATCTTCTGCTATCACTACTTCACTGTGCTTACCCAGTGATAATGAGAAAAGCATTTACTCATCGGATCCAGAATTTCCACCACCCCCTGATTTAATACTGCCACCCCCTGAACTGGATGATCTGCCACCTCCACCACCGCCACCACCTGAATATTGCGAAGCTCCTCCCAATTTTATTCCACCGCCTCCACCTTTCTCTGTTGCTGGAATTTCTGATTCAGAACTGCTACCTCCGCCTCCACCACCACCACCTCCTCCTCCGTCCGTCTCTGCACCCAGTATGCCTCCACCCATCAGAAAAAA
This sequence comes from Bradypodion pumilum, assembly GCA_035047305.1. Lineage (NCBI taxonomy): Eukaryota > Metazoa > Chordata > Lepidosauria > Squamata > Chamaeleonidae > Bradypodion > Bradypodion pumilum. Next base: position 19,844,982 of record JAWDJD010000006.1, on the reverse strand, counting down.
GCCTCTGCCTCCTCCTAGGAGGCAGGAAGAAAGTGATGGGAAGGCCGGAGGGTCAAGGCAAGGGGCTCCACTCCCAGGGGGGAATGCGGCTGGACAAGGAGATTTCATGTCCGATCTAATGAGAGCATTGCAAAAGAAAAGGGGCGAGACATGAAACAATCAGCTTAAATCTGTGATGGCGAACCTTGGCACTCCAGATGTTCTTGGACTTCAATTCCGAGAAGCCCAAGCCCCCATTAATCCGCATGAATGGGTTTACTGCGATTCATCCGGCCAACGCCGCCCTCGTCGCTCCTGGAAGCGGAAGTAAAATGTGCCCGTACGGAGGAAGGGTTAACCAACCCAGAAGAGTCTTAACCGTACGGGTGTGTTTTACTTCCGCTTCCAGGAGTGACGAGGGCAGCACAGGCCGGATGAATTGCAGTAAACCCATTCATGCAGATTCATGGGGGATGGGCTTCTCGGAATTGAAGTCCAAGAACATTTGGAGTGCCAAGGTTCGCCATCACGGGCTTAAATATTAGATGTGGTTTTAGTTGGGAATAGACCGTGGAGAGGTTGCTTCCCAGTGGCCCAAGGGAGCACATGCTCAAGATATATCCCAACACATCCTATGGTGGATGAGTCCCTTTCCCCAAGGACTTGTAAAAATATTGGCTTCTCAGGGAAAAGTACAGGACATCTTGCAGCGAAAAGGAGGTTCTCCAAGTCTAGCCATGTTATGATCAGCAAGACATTCATAGGAGGACGTGTAGCCATTTCAGAAAAGAATAATGTATTGCAGTCAGAAAGCTAGGGCTGGGCCAGACTCAAGAAGCACGAGCTTATAGCTCTGAAACAGCAAATCATAGTTTACAAATTCATTTTTTGACCAGCAGAAGTTATGAGAAACATTAATCTGACATGGACCTCTCCTTTTGTTTTCGGTACTTTAGATTTTTAAAAAGTGGGAAAGTTGGCTGAAACTTCATTATGCACAAGCTGCCTTGATTAGAGCATGACACACCTGTTTATTTTGATAATAGGATCAGCTGGAATGGGTGATTTCAGTGAGATTTCAATGAGACTGTCTTTAGACTACATGTGTGGTTATTTCTCTGATATCTAAGAATACTTATTTTTAAATAGTCTGCAGGGTGAGGGTGGTTTTTTATATGTGCATATTTTAAGTAACATGATTTACTGCTTCCCCTTTTGTAATTTACAATACAAATGAATTCTCCATTGTTTATGTTGACAGTACTCACTGTCACTTTATGAATAAAATCCTCTTCTCTATCTTCTCAGCAGTGTCAACGTTAATGAGCAAATGGGGCGGCTGTTTTAAAGGGCGCAGCACAAAACACATTTCAAGGCTGTCTCCTTTGCAATTTTTTTAAATTTACTTTGACAGAGAACACTCTTATTTTAGTTGCTGTTCTTTCTAACTGGACCACTGTGGTCTTAAACTGGGTAATAAAACAAGACAGCATGGGGAGGCTTGCTAAACAGGAATTTCATCACAGAGGCAAGAATCTTAGGAAGGAATATTGTAAAAATGGTTGCCAGCAATTCTGAACTGCACATATCAGGAAAGAGTTACCCTAATAGCTCATAGTGCCACATGCTTTGCTGCCTTCTGGCTGTTGGCCTGCAACTTTTAGCCCAAATACTTGTAGGGACTGTTACTGGGCAAGATATTTTCCCCAAAAATATTTTAGAATCTTTGCTTCTAGTCCTAATCATCCAGTATGCATGCAATGGCTATAAAGTGCTCAACATGTTCTCCAAGCTTGCCGTGCAAGAATTTGGTATTTTATAATACTTTTACAGAAAGTGCCATCAGCTGAAAACTGGACTATCAACTTTTCTCATGCTGGACACAAGGTGAAGACCGGGGCATTCAACCAAGTGAGGGGTGAGAAGATGAATGGTTCAACTCTGCTTTGCCTAACAATTTAAAATAAGAGATAAGAAAAAGTTGCCTGAGCAAACAAACCCTGCTTTACCTCCTGAAGAAGTCACAAAACAAAGCAAGCTAATTGGCACAATTTGTCAAGTGAGAAGAGCTCTTGCTGTCTTTTAGCACTTGAGGAATTCTCCTTTCAAATGACAGGCTATCTATTATGCATAATTTGGCACTAGATATATGTTGGAAGTACAGCAAGAATATTTAACATCCCTGTGTCATGCATTACTCTGCTAACGTCTTGTACTTTATTCCAGACAGCCAGGTCTGTAAGGTTGAAGGAACTAGAAAACAAATTATTTTTGTCATCTGACACAACAATAATGTAAATAATATAACCAAATGAATCTATGGCTGAAGTTTCCTTTGGGGAACACAAACACACAGAACTAGTGGGGAGAAAAACCATTGTCATGTTGCCTTGCTCATTCTGTCAAGACACAGCAAGAACTTTGTGAACAAATTGCACCAAGTGAGAAACTAGAGCTTGTTATTGATAACAATCCAACTGTCGGTCAGTTTGATGCTTGGAGTTAAATATTTAGGATGGGAAGTATGGAAAGATTTCTTCAATATTGGCGTCTCAGTGCAGCCATTTCATTACAGGAGGAGATCTAAAATAGCAATGACAGGAACAGAAGGTCAAAAGACCACCTGAATTCAGCAGACCTGATACACAGAGGTCACACCAAATGCAGCCTTTGAATCAAACAAAATGACAGAACGGCAAATAAAAAGTGCCATAAAGTTATTAAATGCTTTCATGCTCAACCACAGTCTTCTTAGTTTCATACCAAACAATGATGTTTTGCGGAAGTAATTAGGCAGGCTTTCTCACAGGTCATTTGCAAAGAATGCACTATAAAACATCAATGTTGTTATACTAATTAATGCTACACAGAGCTCTGTATGTACTTAGCAGATATAAAAGCCAGTGTGAACAATCAGAAAAGACCTTTTAGACACAACCAGTGCTTTTTATTATACTAGCAGAGGTTGCCCGGCATTGCCGGGCTGTTTTAAATGGTGTTGGATGTTTTTTGTTGTATGTGTATTTAAATGAGGCATGTTATTTTTTTAAAAATAATGTTTTTTTATACTTCGGTAGTGTTTTAAACTGTCATCATTTTTTTTTGGATTTTAAAAAGAGGAAAGATTGATATAATTTTTTTCAATTATGGCATTTTAAAAAATAATGTGTTACTATGTGATTGGTGTACCTTGGATAAGAATTTTTTTTAAATGTGTAAGTGTATGTTTTTTTAAATTCAATGGTTTTTCTTTTAGTGTGTTCTTATTTATTTTTGAATAATTTTTTTGTTTGGATATTTTTGAATGTTTTTAAAACTTATTTCCCTTTTTAAAAAATCTTGGAGATTAATTTGAATTTATTGAGTGTTATTTTTCCTGTGGCCACTGGGTGGTGCTGTTGCATATATTTTTTAATTTTGACTGTGTCCTGGGCTGTGTATTCTTCCTGTTCTTTTGTCATTTCAGTTCTGAACCTCGATGTCGTGGTAAGGTGTCTGCTCTTTTTTGTTAGGGGGGTTTGGGATTTGGGGGGGGTGTTTGCCCTTGTTTATTTTTGGTTGTTTTTGGATGTTTTTCGTTTTAATTTTTATGTTTATTATTGTTTTTGATTTTTGTTGAATGTTCTTGTTTGTGTTTTTGGTGTGGGTATTTCCGTTCGCCGGCCTCGGTGGCTGGCTGGCCCATTAAAATACCATGTGGTGGTGGGTTGGGGGTATTTTCGTGGGCCAGTGTCGATGGCTGGCCCGTGGAAAATACCATTGCTGGTTCATGTGTGGTTGGGGTATTTTCGCGGGCCGGCTGTGTTGGAATATCCACGCCGCCGGCCCATGGGAATCCCCACGTTGTGTTTGTTGGTTGTTTTGTTTTGGTGGGGGTGGGGGGTTCGCGGCTCGGCCTTGGTGGCCGGGCTGCGAAAATCCCCATGCCATTTTTGTTTTTGTTTGGGGGGAGCCCAGCGTCGGGGTGTGTGTGGGCTTTCCTTCCCGGGGGCTGGCTTGCGGCCTGCGGTAAGGAAGCCCAGTGGCGGGGTGGGTGGCTGGGCTTTCCTTACCGGGGGCTGGCTTCCCTGGGCGGCCCGCGGTAAGGAAGCCCAGCGGCGGGGGGGATGCTTTCGTTACCGGGAGCTGTGTGGCTGTGCGTTTTTTATTTTTCTCCTTCGTATAGTTTGTAAATCCCCACTATTGGGTTATGCACCTGCGCAGAACGTCGATCGGAGGCTTGAAAAGCTATTGGTCAAAGGTTTTGGCGGTAAGACCGCCCACCGTACCGCCCACCCTGAGGCGCCCGCGCACCATTTTACCTCAGTTCTCTTCTTTCCGCCGTAGCAGCAGGACGATCGTTGAGAGCTTCCTCAATTTTTCTCGCCCTTCTGAGGGAAAGCCTTTACCGATTTCCAACAATTTTTTCCGGCGATCTTGTCCTTCGGGCAGGATTGCCACCCCGGCGCTGTTTCTTCCTTCTGGTGGACTCAGTTGCCTGTTCGCTCCGGTCACCGTTTCCCCCCTCAAGGGGGTGGCGGCTGGCCCGCCCTTTGGGGTGCCCGTCTTCTGGATCCTTCCACTGGAGGAATTTTTTCGTTAATGGCCGCTGCCTTCAAGCAGTGTTCGGCTTGCCACAAGAAGTTCCCCGCTTCCGACGGCCACAGCCTTTGCCTTTTTTGTCTGGGTGAGTCTCACCAGGCCCAGTCCTGCCCTCACTGCAAGAAGTTTACCCGCCTTGCAGTACAGAATCGGAGCAACCGGCTCAAAGCCCACCTGATGGAGCTCGCTTTGGCTCCCGCCGCGGCCGCCTCTACCTCTGCGGGTGCCTCTCAGCCTCCTCCAGCTTCTTCTTCCACGCTCTCTATCAGGAAGAAGAAGGGCAAGGACGGGGAGAAGAAAAAGAAACGGGTCGGAGAAGAGGCGATCGCTCCCGCCTACTCCTCGCCCCCCTGTCTCGCCGGGGCCTTCGCCTCCGTTCTCGGTCGCAAGATGTCCTTCGCCCGGGTCATCCATCTGGGGAGGACGGTCCTCCTCGGGATCTCCTGAAAAAGGACGCAGGGCTGGGGCTCCAGCTCGCCCACTTCAGGTTCTCCCGTCTCCTCCTCGTGGGAGGGCCCGTTCGCCTACGAGACAGGCCTCCATCTCCCCAAGGCCCAGGACTCCAACGCTCGACGACGCGGCAATCACCATGCCGGCCACCGTTTCGTCGCCGATTCTCCCAGCCACCGTCTCGTCGGCCACCGTTTCGTCGCTCCCACCGGTGGCAGATCCATCCCAGATGGAGTTCCTCAAGGAGATGTTTGAGGTCATGGCTCAGACATTTGCCAACCAGTTCAAGACCTCCATGCCTGCGGCCTCTGTGGCTCCGGTACCGACCACCGCAAGCCCCAGGGATGTTGGCCCTGCTGTGGCCCCTCCGACCTCCCAAGGGTCGAGTGTCCGCTCCGCTGGCCCACCCATATCGTCTCGGTGTGGTCCAGACGTTGATGCGGTGGACTCCCATCCCGCCGGCCCGCCCAGGCCGTACTGGCGCGGTCCCGACGTGGATGTAAGAGTTCCTCCCTCGTCCTCCGATGACTCCAGCGCCTCCTCGGAGGAGGACGAGGGAGACGTTGACGCCGAAAGGACACCGGACCAAGCCATCGGCGCGGTTGACCCACCGCGTGGTGAGGATCAACGCTCGCTCACGGCTATGCTGACGCGCCTGGGGACCGCCCTGAACCTGAAGGTGGACCAGCCGCCACTGGAAGGCGAGGACCAAATGACCGCCAAACTGGACAGACGAGCGGTCCGGCCGGTTCATATCACCATGCTTCCGTCCATGTTGACGTCAGCGAAGGCGACATGGAGGAAACCAGTATCAGCGCACTCCGTTTCATCCAGGCTCGACGGCATGTACAGAGTCCTGGACGAGAACGTCGAGTTCCTGCAAGCTCACCCCTTGCCAAATCCGCTGGTGGTCAAGGCTTTTCAACACAGGACGGCCACCAGCGGCTTCCCGGTACCTTCGACTCCGGAAGGGAAGAAGCTGGACGCGGTGGGCCGTAAGTTCTACGCCACCGGTTCCCTCTTCCTCCGCGCCGCCAACTACTCGGCTGCCATGGGCCTTTACCAGTCCCACCTCTGGGAGCGGGTGAAGGCCGAGACGGCGACGTTGCCCGCCGACGTCCAGAAACGGATCAACGCGCTGGCATCCGAAGGAGACTTCCTGTCGGAGCAACAAATGAGGACGGCCAGGCACATCAACGACTATGCGGCGAAGGACATGGCCTCCGCTATTCTGCTCCGTCGCCACGCCTGGCTCAGGGGCACCTCCCTCGATGATGCTATGAAGAAGCTCATCGAGGAGTTCCCCTTCGACGGACAAGGCCTTTTCGGACAGGACACGGACAAGGTCCTGAACGAAATGCGGCAAACGAACTCCACGGCCAAGTTCCTGGGGCTCACCACGCCGGCTCCGCCTGCCAGGCCGAGATTCCAGCCCTTCACGCGGCGGTATCAGGGGAACCCGCAACAACAGGGTGGCCCTATGGAGCAGCCCAGGTCTGGCCCCTACAAGCAACGGCGCCAGCACAAGCCCCGTTACCAGCCCTACGGGCAGGGCAAGCGTTCCGAAGCGAAGTCCAAGTCCCGTGTTTGAAGCTGCGATGGCCGAGTCTCTCTCGCTCCACATCCCGTACCTTCCCCTCCGGAACTTCCTCCAGGTATGGTCAGGCATCACGGATGACCGGTGGGTCTTAAAGATCTTGTCCTCTGGCTACGCCATCGAGTTCGTGCGGGCGCCTCGGGTAGGAAGACATCATTTCACCACCTCGTTCCCCCATTTGGAGGAAGAAATATCAACTCTTCTGTCCAAGGGAGCCATCGAGCGGGTGACGCCGCCCGACTGGGACAACGGCTTCTACTCGAGGTACTTCGTAGTTCAGAAGAAGGATGGAGGACTTCGCCCAATTCTGGACCTACGTCGCCTCAACAAGTGCATCCATACCAGGAAGTTCCGGATGGTGACCCTGCAGACCGTCCTTCCCCTCATCAACAAAGGAGACTGGTTCACAGTCATAGACCTCAAGGACGCTTACTTCCATGTCTCCATCCTCGAGGAGCACCGAAGGTTCCTTCGATTCCGCATCGGCGATTCCGTGTACCAGTACCGGTGTCTACCGTTCGGTCTGGCCACGGCACCACGGGTCTTCACCAAATGCATGGCTCCGGTGGCTGCCTTCCTTCGCCAGCGGGGAATCAGGGTCTTCCCATACATCGACGACTGGCTGATTGTATCCCCCACCAGCTCGTCGGCCATTCGGGACACGCAATTCACGGTCCACCTCATGGAGAGTCTCGGCCTCAGGATCAACTTCACCAAATCGAAGTTGATTCCCTCTCAACGCGTCGAGTACATTGGAGTAGTACTCGACTCGCTTGCCACCAGAGCCTTTGCGCCCCAGAAACGCTTGAAGGACATCGCGCAGGGAGTGAACGACCTTCGCACCAAACTATGCATCCGGGCAAAAAAGGCTCAAAGACTTCTAGGCCTCATGGCCTCAACGACGGCGGTGATTCCTCACGCCAAGTTAAAGTTCCGGTCCCTGCAGTCGTGGCTCCTTCACGAATTCGACGCACTCCGGGAGAGCCAATCCAAACGGTTAACTCCGTCCCCGGAGCTGAGGGACCAACTGCTGTGGTGGACAGCACCACTCAACGTGACAACGGGGAAGAGCTTTTACCCCCCCCCCCCCGCAACCCTCGTTGCAAATATTGACCGACGCAAGCAACCTCGGCTGGGGGGCTGCCTGCGGGACTCTCACGGTCAACAACCCTTGGTCGCCTCAGGAGATGGTGTACCATATCAACTACTTGGAACTTCTGGCCATTTGGAAGGCCCTACGTTCCTTCGGGAGCCTGCTCACGGGCAAGGCGGTCCAAGTAGCCTCAGACAACACCACGGCTGTGGCGTATCTGAAAAAGCAGGGAGGAACGCGGTCCACCACCCTTCTTTACCTCGCTGTGCAGCTCTGGGAGTGGTGCCTGGAGAGGCACATCTTCTCGATTGGAGTGCACATTCAGGGCAAGCTGAATGTCTTGGCCGACCATCTCAGCCGCCTCACCTCGACGACCCACGAATGGGAACTGGACGACGAGGTTTTTCAGTTGCTTTGCAAGGCCTGGGGGACACCGAACATCGACCTCTTCGCATCGGAGTCCAACACGAAATGCCACAGATACTGCTCCAGGGCAGGCATCGGTATGAACTCCGAGGGCGATGCCTTCATGAAACGGTGGGATCAGGACTATTTCTACGCTTTTCCTCCGTTTCCTCTGGTCCAGAAAGTTCTCACCAGAATGTATCAACACAGGACCAAGGCCATCCTTGTGGCCCCAGCATGGCCTCGCCAACCCTGGTTTCCGCTGCTGTTACGCATGTCGTCTCAGTATCGCACGCTGCCGGAGTCACCGACGCTTCTCCAAATGGAGCAGGGCCAGCTTCACCACTCGGACCTGCCCAGCCTCCACCTCACCGCGTGGAGGATAACCCCAGACTATTCAGGATCCTGGAGCTAGCACGGCGCCCTTCCACAAGGAAGTCTTATGCTTCCAAGTACAGACGCTTTTGCGCTTTTCTGGCTTCTCAGCAGACGTCCCCACCACAGGCGGGGCTGCAGGACGTCTTGGCCTACCTCCTCCATTTGGCGGAATCCGGCCTCAGCATTACCTCCGTCCGAGTCCATCGCAGCGGTAGTGGCTCACTCTCCGCCCGATTCGTCCGCTTCTGGTGCCTTTCGCGATCAAATGGTGAAGCGTTTCCTCAAGGGGCTGCGGAACGCCTTCCCTCCGGTCAGGACTCCGACGGCCCAATGGTCACTCTCTACTGTCCTCAACGCGCTCACCAGGACTCCTTTCGAGCCCATGGCTACCGCGGATGCTCGTCTCCTCACATGGAAGACGGCTTTTCTGGTGGCTATTACGTCTGCTCGACGAGCTGGTGAACTGGTTGCTCTGCGGGCAGACGCACCATTTCTTCAATTCTTCAATGACCGTGTAATACTCCAAGCGGATATCAGCTTCCTTCCCAAGGTGGTCTCCCAGTTTCATATGGCACAGACTATCTCCTTGCCAACCTTCTTCCAGAACCCCACTAACGCCCAAGAAAGGACTTGGCACACGCTGGATGTCAAACGAGCTTTATTGTTCTACACCAGCAGGACAAGGGAATTCCGGAAGTCGCAACGCCTTTTTGTGGCGTATGGAGGCAAGTCCAAAGGCGAACCCATCTCTGCTCAGCGGTTCTCCAAATGGATCACGTCTACCATCTACTTGGCCTATGAATCGGCCTCGCTGCCACCTCCGCCGCATGTCAGAGCGCACTCTACCAGAGCGGTTGCAACATCCACGGCTTTTCTGGAGGGCACACTGCTTGAGGACATATGTAAGGCTGCCACCTGGTCCAGACCTTCTACATTTGTCCAGCATTACAGGGTGGACACCAGAGCCACTGCGGATGCCAGGCTTGGCCGTGTCGTCCTTACTAGGGGGCTCCGAACTCATCGCCCTTGACAGTTCACCCTGCCTGACCATCATCATCTTCAACGTGGGATCATCTCATCTGACTGCCCACCGACCAAGTAAGTGTGAGCTTGCTAATCTCCCAATAGTGGGGATTCACAAACTATACGAAGGAGAAAGTTCGGTTTCACTTACCAGTGATAACTTTCGTTCTTCGAGTATATAGTTTGTGAATACACACTACCCACCCTGCCTCCCCTCTTGAGCTGCACGGATGAGATCAATTGGTTTATCCTGTGCTTGGCTTAAGTATGGAACTGAGGTAAAATGGCGTGCGGGCGCCTCAGGGTGGGCGGTACGGTGGGCGGTCTTACCGCCAAAACCTTTGACCAATAGCTTTTCAAGCCTCCGATCGGCGTTCTGCGCAGGCGCATAACCCAATAGTGTGTATTCACAAACTATATACTCGAAGAACGAAAGTTATCACTGGTAAGTGAAACCGAACTTTATTTTGCCTGCGCCGGCTTTCCCAGAGTTCTGCGCACTCACGGCGTGCAGGACACTGGGGATTGTATTTTTCCATTTGTGCTTTCCCTTTGTGCTCCGTTTTTTTCGTGCGGCTCGTTTTTGATTGGCCGCGCCGCGTTTCCCCAGGTTCTTTGTGCTCCCGCCTCTCAGCCTGATTGGCTGTGGCGCAGCGCGGCGCAAAGAACGTTGGGAAATGAAGTTGTTTTCCTTTTTTTGCGTTTGTGGGGCTGTTGCCCCACTGCCGCTTTACTCAATCCTTCGTTGACCTGCTGACCCAGTCTGCACGTGTGCACGAAGGGTGAGTGCAGGCAAGTAGGGCCAGCCGTAGGAACCTATAGCAAGTTCCAACGGTTAACCCTTGGTTTTATAGGTTAAGATTTTAGCTATTTCATAATGTCCATAATATTTAGTTAATTAAGCAATTAAGTACTATTGTACCTTAAAAAGTAAGTCAGCTTGATCTGGTGTGAGAAAGATTAGCTGGCAAAACAAGGTTGAAGTTGACTGGCATGCGCCAAATTGTATAGGTAAAACTTGGAAAATTAGAATATTGTGCAAATGTTCATTCATTTCACATAAAAGGTGAAACAAATATATGAGATAGACTCACTACATGCAAAGCGAGATATGTCATGCCTTAATTCGTTATAATTGTGATGATCATGGCATACAGCATACATGAGATTATGTGATGATTATGGGGTACATGAGATTGGGGTTTTGGGATTTTCATAAACTGTAAGCCATAAACTTCAATATTACAACAAAGTAAGGCTTGAACTATCTTGCTTTGCATGTAATGAGTCTATCTCATATATTTGTTTCACCTTTTAAGTTGCATTACTAAACTGAATGGACATTTGCACGATATTCTAATTTTCCTAGTTTTACCTGTATACACAATCTTTGAGGAGGCTCTTTCTGTATAAAGTTAGTATGAGGAACAGCATCATCAGGAAACTCACAAACTGTAAATGGGAAACTCAACCATCCACATCAGCTTTGGCCCTGAGCATCTCTGCGGCAAAGTATGTTGCTCCTGTATGGAGCACATAGTACACACATGCAAAACAAGTTGACATGGCTGTTAATGAAGCCATGTGTATTGTGACAGGATGCCTTGAACCTACCCTAGTTGAGAAAATATATCCTCTTGCTGGTATCACTCCATTTAAGATAAGGAGAGAAGTAGCAGCGAATGCTGCAAGAACTAAGCAAGAGAATGATCCTCCACATCCTCTAAATGGATGATCCTCATGTCTACCAGCTCAGATCCAGGAAGAGCTTTATGGCAAGAACAAACATTCTTCAGGGTACACAAGAGCAAAGCCAAATTAGAAGATGAAGGAAGGAGCTCACTAGGCAAATAATGCCAAGATATGGCTGATGAACTCCATCTCCCCTATGCCACTTGGAGGACCCTGAATAGGGGAGTACCTAAATGTATGACCAACATCCTCAAGTGGGGGCTACTGGTGGACTACGCGATGTGTGTCTGGAGAGATAGAGAATCCAGCTCATTTACTGGTCTGCTGATTACTACCAGAAATATGTGCCAACGAAGATTTAATTATGGCCAACAACAAAGCCAAGAAAATGGCTTCATTCTGGCAGTCCAAATTTTGATCTGGACACAAAAGAAGAACTTAAGGTGGCTCTTCTGTACCCACTTAAAACAGGAATAAGCCCCCCTGAACGCAACAGGACTAGCTCTGGATACACATGCACACACATAACAGCATGCCCAATTATAAACGCCCAGGACTGGAGGTAGAAAATGGATTCTTATTTCCCCTGACTTTCTGAAGTAAATGCAACAGCTAAAGCCCTTCCTTGCATAGAAACAAGGAGCCGAAGAGAAGCTTGGGGTGCATAACTTCTGCCCTTGGAGCATGTATTGGCGCAGGAGAAAAGCAGGGACTCTCAAGCCCTCAGGTAAATGAAGGAGCCCTGGTGGCGCTGTGGTTAAATTGCAGTGCTGAAACCAAAAGGTTGAAAGTTCAATCCTGATTCCTGACCAGGGCTCAAGGTTGACTCAGTCAGACCTTTCATCTTCCTGTGGTCGGGAAAATGAGTCCTCAGCATGTTGAGGGCAAAATGCTTGTGAACCACCCAGAGTGCGCTCAGCAGTGACATATGTGTAATTGCCTTTGCTTTGTATGTATGTATGTATGTATGTATGTATGTATGTATGATACCTGTCAAGTTTTGGATTTGGAAATAAGAGAAATTTCCCGGCAAATACTGGATAGTTGCAGTCTAATTAATAAGGGATGCCGGCAGGAAAGAGGGTAAAATAAGGGGTTTTCCCAGCCAATAAGGGATACTTGACAGCTATGATGTATGTATGTATGCATGTAAGTATATATGGACTGCTGTAGCTTAGTGGTAAAGACCAGTGGTGGGCATCAGCAGGTTCGCACCAGTTCGCCAGAACCGGTAGCAGAAATTCTGGCTGGCCCCGCCCGTTTTGAAATAAAATAGTCCTAATTTCGGTGCAACGCAGGGCTTTCCCCCCCTGGCTGTGCTCACCATACCATGCCCACAGTGTGGCAGCAAATTTTTTTTGGAGCCCACTAGTTAAGACCCTGAACTTGAAGAGTGGGAGGTCGGAGTTCAATATCCAAGTACTGTGCACAACAGAGTGAGCTCCTGTCTCTATCCCTGCTGTCAACCTAGCAGTTCGAAAACAAGAAATTGCAAGTAGATAAATAGGTACCACAGGAATTGCAGTGGCTCAAGTGGTTAAGACGCTGACTGGAAGGTGGAAGGTCAGCACTGCAGTTCAAAACCAGAGTACTGCAGGACATAACGAGCTCCCGTCTTTGTCCTAGCTCCTGCCAACCTAGCAGTCCGAAAGCAAGAAATTGCAAGTAGATAAATAGGTACTGCTTATGTGGGAAGCTAAACAACATTCCAAGCACTCCGGTGTCTAGTCATGCCTGCCACATGACCACGGAAACGTCTGCAAAAGCAGTCAGCGCTGGCTCTTCGGCTTTGAAACAGAGATAAGCACTGCACCCTAGAGTCGGATACGACTGGCTTTCGAGCAAGGGAAACCTTTACCTTTATTAGGGACCACTTCGGTGGGAAGAGGTAAACAGCGTTCCGTGTGCACTTCGGTGTCTAGTCATGCCTGCCCCATGTCCACGGAAAGGTCTGCAAACGCAGACAGCGCTGGCTCTTTGGCTATAAACAGAGATGAGCACCGAGCCCTAGAGTCGGATACGGCTGGCTTTCGAGCAACAAGGGCGACCTTTATTACCTATATACGTGGCCCTCCTCTCAGCCTGCTTGGGAGGAGAGCCGCCCAACCCTACTCTCTCCGGACCATAAAAGGACCGACTGTGGAGGAGGAGGAGGAGGAGGAGGAAGGAGAGGCGGCGGAGGAGGCGGACTGAGGCGGCTCCTCCTTTCCCTGCTGGCCTGCTCCCAATTCCCGCCGACTCCCTCCCTCGTGGGCGCCGGAGCCTCTCCCCGCCTTTTACGCGGCGTCGCCCAGGCCTTGGTTTCCGCGTCCGGGTCGCCTTCGCGGCGTCTCCCCGCAAGGAGAGAGGCAGCAGGCCTAGGAGCCTAAGGAGCGGCAGCGTAATAAGCAGAGCCATCATGGCCCTGTGCTGGAGGTGCCGCCCGCGTTGCTGCCGCTCGTGCTCCCGGGCGGCGGCGGCGGCGGCGGCGGGGCTCTCGGGCCTTCTTTGGAGGAGCTGGAGCTCGGCGAGCAACAACAGCCCCCTCCGGCCGCCGCCTGCGAGGTTGCCCGCGTGGAAGAAGGCGCCGCAGGAGGAGGAGGAGGAGGTGAAGGTGAAGGAGGAGGGCGCGGCGGTGAGTGGAGGGAGCCCGCGCGGGCGCATGGAGGTCACGGAGGATAGGAATGAATGGGAGCCGCCGAGGACAAGGCAGGGCGGGGGAAAGGGGAAGCCGCGGCGGGGGTGAGAGAACCGTGGAAAGGAGGGCACGGCGCGAGAAGGAAGCCGCAGGAAAGGCCACTGCAGTGGCTCAAGTGGCTAAGACGCTGACTGGGAGGCGGAAGGTCAGCAGTTCCATTCCCGAGTCCTGCAAGACGGAATGAGCTCCCGTCTTTGTCCCAGCTCCTGCCAACCTAGCAGTACGAAAGCAAGAAATTATTGCAAGTAGATAAATAGGGACCACTTCGGTGGGAAAGGGAAACAGCGCTCCAGTGTCTAGTCATGCCTGCCACAATACCATGGAAACGTCAGCGCTGGCTCTTCGGCTTTAAAACAGAGATAAGCACTGAACCCTAGAGTCGGATACGACTGGCTTTGGAGCAAAGGAAAACCTTTACCCTTAAGGGCCCTCCTTCCAAAATTAGGTGAAAAGGTCAAGGTCTCCCTTGCTCCTGCCAACCTAGCAGTTCAAAAGCAAGAAATTGCAAGTAGATAAATAGGGACCACTTCGGTGGGAAGGTAACAGCGTTCTGTGCACTCTGGTGTCTAGTCATGCCTGCCACATGACCACGGAAACGTCTGCAGAAGCAGACAGCGCTGGCTCTTCAGCTTAGAAACAGAGATGAGCACTGCACCCTAGAGTTGGATACGACTGGCTTTTGAGCAAGGGAAACCTTTACTCCCTTGCTCAAAAGTCGGTTGTGTCCCACTCTATGGGGGTGCTGCGCATCTCCGTTTACAGCCAAACATTTCCGTGCACGGAACGCTGTTACCTTTCCCGCCAAAGTGGTACCTGTTTATCCACTTCCAAATTCTTGCTTTTGGACTACTAGGTTGGGTATGACCTGGGACAGATGGCAGGCACTCCGACGTGCAGCTCTTAGGTCTCGAACTGCTGACCTGCCAAACTTCCGGTCGTCAAACTCGGCGTGGTAACCACTAAGCCACCACAGCCCTTCTTCAAAAAGTAGCAGGACCCAAAGGATTAGGATGCCGCGCACTCCGAGTGAGGGAAGTCCAGAGAGCTTGGGTGCTTTTTTTGTCGAGAATGGAGAAAGGGATTAAGGAAGTGGTTACGAAAGGGAAGGTCTGCTTAGTGATTAAGACACTGAGCTTGACGCTCAGAAGGTCAGCAGTTCAAAACCCGAACACTGCACGACGGAGTGTGTGCCCATCTCTGTCCCAGCTCCTGCCAACCTAGCAGCCGGAAAGCAAGAAATCGCAAGTAGATAAATGGATACTGCTTCGGTTGAAGGTAAAATTGTTCTGTGTGCTCCAGTGTCTACTCATGCCTGCCACGTGACTATGGAAACGCCTGCAGATGCAGACAGCGCTGGCTCTTTGGCTGTAAATGGATATGAGCACCGACCCCTAGAGTCAGACGTGACTGGGTTTCCACCAAGAGCAACCTTTAGCTCCTTTTTATTTATACAAGAAGAGATCCCTGAGATAAAATGATGGCGGAATTCGGTTCAGGAAGGAGAAACAAGATGGTTTCTCCACTCAAAGAGCCAGGAATTTTTAAAAAATTGCCGCCAGAAGTCCTGGGAATGACCACTGGCTTGGATGACTTTAAAAAGGTCAAAAGTTCACCAATAATTTGTCCTGAATTTTAGGGTCACAGCCAAGGTCAGGTATTATGTGCCAATTACAGTATATGCATATCCTGCTGTTCCTTCCAGTGTACTCCAGGTAGTGCACTGTGACTCAGCATGTTTCTTCACAACAATCCCATGGGGTAGGCCAGGCTGAGAAAGCATCTTAAACAAGGTTGCTTTTGTAAGTTTAATGGCTTAGCAGAGACTTCCGAAGCCCAGTCCTGAAGTCTGTAACCAGTACACCCCACTGGTTCTCAGTGAATACTGGTTGGGGAGTGAGAAGAGACAATGATTGGAAGACAGGCCTAGTCATGATTGCAGGGCGCAGCTACATTGATGAGTAATGTGCGAAATGTCTACAGATGTTTCTATGGCCATGTGTCAGGCATGACTAGATCCCAGAGCACAGGGAACGCCGTTACCTTCCTCGCTGAAGCGGGACCCATTTATCTACTTGCAGTTTCTTGCTTTAAAAAATGCTAGTTTGGTAGGAGCTGGGACAGATGGTGGGAGCTCATTCTCTGAGGCAGCACTCAGGTCTCGAGCTGCTGGCCTTCTGGTCATCAAGCTCAGTGTCATAACCACAAAGCCACCACGGCCCTCAGGATTGCAAACCATATAATCCTAGGTGTCCATGGTAGTAACTTTGCTTACTGCTGAAACCCTAGCCGCAAATAGGTGTGGAAACTTTCCTGGAATTGGACTTTGGACCCATCAGTGCTAGCTTGGAGTTGATCCTTTCTCAGGTAGATCTGTACTATTCTTCAGATGGTGAGGGATTATATAAATCAGAGCTTTGTCCTATCTACCTTTAGCGTTACGTACTCCTGTCTCTCCTGCCAATCTAGTAGTCCGAAATTTAACTGCAAGTTGATAAATAGGTCCTGCTTCAGCGGGAAAGTTAACAGCGCTCCATGTGCTCCGGCGTCTAGTCATGACTGTCACATGGCCGTGGAAACGTCTGCGGATGCAGACAGTACTGACTCTTTGCCTGTAAACAGATGAGCACCAACCCCCAGAGTCAGATACGGGAGACCTTTACCTATTCCTGTCTCTCCTGCCTTCCTCCGGAAGGTTTCTAGGTAGCCTCAGACCCTGCACATCATCTTTTGGTTTAGTCCAGTGCAAGTACTGATCTTGCTTCATAAAAAAGGAGATACAGAGTCAGAAGAGTTGAAAGAAGGAGTTGTGCAATTCTCCCTTGCAGCACTTTTAAAATTGCCTTTCCCAGCAGCGAGGAATAAGGAAGTACTGTACAGTACTATAGATTGTAAATGACAGAAAGTAATTTGTGGGCAGGTCCTCTGAGAGTTTCTTTGAGACTTGGGCAGAATTCAGATTTTGAATCCCCTTGCCCTTAGATCTTTCCTCCCGTCTTCAGAGTGTGGGCTAAGCAGTCGACTGTTACTCGCTCACAGAACCGGTTCACCGACTGAGAGTAACCGTGACTGATTCACAGCAATCTGCATTTGGCAGCAGAGAAGGGGGGTATTGTTTAAGTCAGTGATGGTGAACCTTTTAGAGACCGAGTGCCAGGGAGGGACGATTCTGTGCTGGGCGGAGGGAGGAAGTGCTTCCATTGGGCTCGCTACCACTGGTTTACAGGTGAAACTCGGAAAATTAAAATATCGTACAAATGTTCATTCATTTCACTTAAAAGGTGAAACAAATATATGAGATAGACTCACTACATGCAAAGCGAGAGATGTCATGCCTTAATTCGTTATAATTGTGATGATCATGGCATACAGCGTACATGAGATTATGTGATGATTATGGGGTACATGAGATTGGGGGGTTGGGGTTTTCATAAGCTGCAAGCCATAAGCATCAATATTACAACAAAGTAAGGCTTGAACTATCTCACTTTGCATGTAATGAGTCTATCTCACATATTTGTTTCTCCTTTTAAGTTGCGTTACTGAAATGAATGGACATTTGCACGGCATTCAAATTTTTCGAGTTTCACCTGTAGGTCAAAATCATCAATTATGACTAGTTACAGCTCCACTAGCTTGCCACAGAAAACTAGCCCCAATTTAACACCTCGAGCTTGAAGACACAGCCCAAAGACCCTGCTGTTCTACCCTATCCCTATTAGGTCCTGTTTGGGGAAGTGAAATGAATGCAGGGTTTTTTTTGTAAATAGCTACTTGTCTGTAATAAGTGGTGTTTGCTTCAGAAGACGAGGCAGAGAAGCTGTTTCTACACAGTTAAGTGTTCTTTTTAAGTCTTAAGACTGTTCATACTCCAAAGATGTCTGGCAGAGGTGAGTAGGGGCAAGCAGGCTAGGAGCGTTGGTAGCCCTGTTTACAAGCTTGCATTACATGGCTGTGCAAGATATGATTTGTAATTAAATGCACTTCTAATTTCTTTTATTCTTTGTGCAGACATCTGATTTCCCAAGGAGAAGTTCATCCCTATCCCTTTCAAGAATGCTTAGCATATTTTGGCGGTAAGTTGAAGAGCTTGCATTTTATGATAAAAACAGCCAGCCCAATATTTTTGAGGTTTTGACTGTCGTGAGCTAGAAGCCAGATTCAAGCCTATAGGTCAGAGATGGCGAACCTTGGCACTCCAGGTGTTCTTGGACTGCAATTACCAGAAGCCCAAGTCGGCACTCCTGCTGATCAGGGCTTCTGGGAATTGAAGTTCCAGAACACCTGGAGTGCCAAGGTTCGCCATCACTGCTATAGGGCAATATTGTTACCCAGAACCCAATATCCATGGTTTCAGTTATCCATGGATCTAAAATAGTCAATTTAAAAAAACCTGTAATATGTATGAATTTTTATGGCATATTACCAGAGCTGGCCACTAGAGGCCACTGTCTGCAGTATAGCGTTTGGTAGCTCTCACGTAGAATAGCGGAGACATTTTAAATCCCTCCTCAGTTTCTATTACTCAGGTATATGTGTTAAATACTGTATAGGCTTTGTTGTAATATGCAGTTTCAGGTACCCACAGTAGGTCTTGGAATGTATCCCCTGTGGATAGGGGGATGACCTGTACAAGAATATACTGCCCTATAATACTTAACAGGTTACTAGCATTTTGTCTCAAAAAACTGGGTACTCATTTTACAGATCTCGGAAGGATGGAAGGCTGAGCCCATCAGAATCAAACTCAGATCATGAGCAGAGTTTTGGCTCCAGTACTGCAGCTTAACCACTACAACATGAGAGCTCTTGTTTAGACTAGTAGTTCTAATATTGACAGCAATTTGGCAAGTAAGGGGAAAGAGGTTTCAACAATAAGCAAAGTGCAGAACTAATGTGAGATACATTACATTTTGTGCTTGCCTTTTTACTAAAGTGGTATGTAAGTTACTAATTCCAGCAGTTTGGGATCCTTGATTCCTCACGCAATGACTCTCATTTCTTTTTCCATAAACATATACATGAAAACAGTGGTGCATTAAGAGAAAAAAATTCCTCCTTGATATAAAGCTAGATACCTAATCACTACAATGCAATGTTTTTGGGTCTTGTGTTGTGAGAGGTTATTGCAGGAGCCTTGGTGGCGCAGTGGTTAAACTGCTGTACTGCAACCAAGAGGCTCTGAGTTTGATCCTGGCCAGAGATCAAGGTTGACTCATCCTTCCATTCTTTTGAGGTCAGTAAAACAAGTAGCCAGAATGTTGAGGACAAAATGCTAATTAGCAGTGTACTTCTCAGAGAGTGCACTAAGTGCTGTGGGGCGGTTTGTAACTGTGAGTGCTTTGCTTTGATTTTCTTTATTTGTTCAGTTAGTGCTCTCTTTGGGATAATTAGACTGTTTCAGTATTTTGCATGCTTTTTAAGAGAACCCATTCCAGTCTTGCACTTTCACCATGCAAATTATTCCAATGAATGCTTTTACCAGATTTCATCATACAACAGTGCAAACACACAGCTGCGGTAAAGTTGTTAGTGATGAGAAACACAAAGATCCTTTTCAACTTGGGAGGAAAAACTTGAAAAATCTCTATGAAGATATTAAGAAGGTGAGGCATAACTATGGGCTTATTCTTTAAACGAGATTTTAAAACGTAATCCACTTACGCTACTAGTACCTGCCACTTTAGATTTAGAAACGCTGTTTGTTTGTTTCTAAAATCTGT
Source organism: Bradypodion pumilum (assembly GCA_035047305.1). Lineage (NCBI taxonomy): Eukaryota > Metazoa > Chordata > Lepidosauria > Squamata > Chamaeleonidae > Bradypodion > Bradypodion pumilum. The sequence continues at coordinate 19,825,387 of JAWDJD010000006.1, read as the reverse complement.
TTACAGGAATTACGAGTATCTACTACAGAACTTACGGAAATGTGTGAATACTACTTTGATGGCCATGGGAAAGCTATTCGGCCAGTGGTTGTGGTGTTAATGGCTAGAGCATGCAATTTTCATCATAACAATTCTGGGTAAATATGTAGCCTTGATTTTTTTTTTTTTTTGAGCTTTTAAAAATTCAGATCCAAATCTTTTCACTCTCCTGCATGTGCTAAAGAAGTAGGACTGGCAAGCATCACTTAATTTCATATTGAAAAGATTCTGAATGATGGGGAGTGATAGATAGTATCAATATGTGTTTGGGTTTCTGGCAAAACCACCAGCTTTGGAATGTTAGTCATGTTCAGAAACATCCAGATTTGGTTGTTAGGGATACAGTCAGAACTTGATTGATACAGTGAAAATTGAGAGAATGAATAATTAAGGCAGTATTGGGGACAACAGTTTGGCAGAGAAACTTTGGAAACTGACTTACAAATTTCAGATCATTAGTCCTTCTCAGAGTTTGGAATTTCTGTTTAAATGTATCGCATTAACATTAGAATTCAGTGTAATTAACATTTAAAAATAACATATTTAAAGTAACCTTGAAATATTAAAAGTACCACTGTCAGTGCATAATTCTTTAGATGCATCAGTTAGTTTATCTTCCCAGCCTCTGTCATCAAACACATGCCGAATTTAGAAAACTTATTTTTTGGGGGATGGCAATTTTGTGAATATCCCAAACTGGCTGGCTACTGACTCAGATGATTCTGAGAGCTGAAATCCTGTGCTTCAAACCACACACCCCCAAGAAGAACATTTCCTGGGTTCTAAGCAAATTATACCAGCTGTCCCTATTAGTCATTGTGGCGGAGATGAAGCTAGTAGGACATCTTGCAGATCTCAAGGGCTCTAGGTTGTACTACATTGCTATCCATGTGATTTTCATTACCACAGTCATCAAAGAAACTGTGCTCTGATGCATAAGTTCAAAAACAGCCATGTGTGCAGTGGACATTAGTGTATTTTGTGAGTTTATAACATTTCCGCCCATGATCAGAAATTGACTGTGAAAACGAACTTGTGAGATTTTATTGTCTTAAGTTCATTGTTATATAGTTTAGAACTAAACAGTTTTTCTTTCGCTATCAAACATCACAATTTTTAACAAAGCAAAATGTTAAATACATAGTGGACACATTTTATAACATTAAGAAAATACAATAATACCTCAGATAACGAATGCATCAGACAATGCTAAAATCAGATGTTAGGGAATTTGAGGAACACTTTTGCACTGCTCAACGTTAAGATAACGTGCGATGCAAAAGTTTTCCTCAAATTCCCCGACGTTGATCTCTGCCCCAAGGAAATGGGCGCTCTGTGTCGGGCTGCCAGTTTCCTTGGGATGAGAGCCGGTGCGTGCACTCTCACCCCAAGGAAACAGGCGGTCTGAGTGTCGGGTGTGCATGTGGGCTGTCACTCCAAGGAAACTGGCGCCCCGATGCTCAGACCGCCCGTTTTCTTGGGGTGAAAGCATGTGCAGGCTGTCACCCCAAGGAAACAGGCGGCCTGAGCAGTTTCCCCAAACCAAGCTGGGAATCACATCATCTGAGCCCTGGCTTGGTTTGGGGGAATGCGGGCGTGGGCGCCCACACAGTTTCCCCCAATCCAAGCTGGGGATCGCAGTGTGTCCGCGCGGTTCCCCCAAACCAAGCTGGGAATCACAGTGTCTGATCCCAGCTTGGTTTGGGGAAATGCGCTTGGGCGCGCCCACCTGCTTTCCCCCAAACTAAGTCGGGGATCATGCAATGCTCCCTGGCTTGGTAAGGGGGAAAGCGGGCTGGCGTACCTGCATGGTTTCCCCCAAAACAAACCAGGGATCACAGCGTCTGATCCTGGCTTGGTTTGGGCGAATGTGTATGGGCGCGCCCACCCGCTTTCCCCCAAAACAAGCTGGGGATCACAGTGTCTTGGTTGGTTTGGGGGAAAGTGGGCGGGTGCACTCGCCCCGGCTTCCCCCAAAGGAAGTCGGGTTGTTTTTTTACGGTGTGTGATAAATGTCTCGCATAATGTTAAAAATTGGATAACACTAAGACTCGTAGAACCAAGTTTTAGCGTTATCCAGGGTATTACTGTAATGTTTATTATAAAGGAAATTCTTATTCCATAATTATAAATATCTGCTGCTTTATGTAAACATATTAAGACATTTGGAAGTTAGTTTGCTGTCTCACAAAGTATTGTTTTTTATGGACCAGGCTATTTTCTTATTTTTTTTAAAAATGACCATTGGAATGAGATAAATGAGACAACAAAGGTCTGTGTTTCATGTTAGAACTGTTTCTCATCTTGTCTAATGGAAAGATTGCTGGCAAATAAAAAGCATATTCTTTGGGGAGGCAGAGTTTGGCTTCCTAGTTCAAGAGCTATTTTAACACTAAATTTATTCATATGATTAAACATTTTGTTCCTTTGTGTTCCAAATTATACACATCAAAGAAGGAGGGTGTTTTCTTCTTAATCACAAATGGAAAAGGCCTTATTTCTATCTTGATATAAATACCATGAAAGGTTTAGTCTTCGCTAAAGTCTTACTGAAGACTTTGGAAGTAGTAGAGGGGAAATGCAATGTGATAGAGAAGGTGGTCCCAAATATTTAAGTACAGTATTTTGGTTTTTTGTACACTTATACTTGATACATTAGGAAACTTGAATTTTAAAAAGGGAGTGGAAGAGTAGCAAATGGGTAGATTCCAGGCAAGTGACTTGCAGAATTTGGGAGACAGGAAGGCGGCACAAGTCTAGGTAGGCTGATTGATGACTGCTTTTAAACCATGGATTGTCGGGAAGATTTTCTGTAGGACAAGTTGTGTTATCACTGGAGGATGTGTGTGAAGACATTGAAGTCCAAACTGCTTGTCATACATGTGGGGCAACTTGGGATCTAGGCAACATTTGTCCAAACATCTCTTTTTTCATGGCTTCTCTCTTCATTCCCTATTTCCTCATTCCAATTCTAGGGAGGTGCAAGCAAAGCAGCATTCTATAGCTGTAATTGCAGAAATGATCCATACAGCTACTCTAGTTCATGATGATGTCATTGATGATGCAAATTCACGAAGAGGGAAAATGACAGTGAATCAAATTTGGGGAGAAAGAAAGGCAAGTATTTACCTATATAAGTAATATTTGTATTTTTGAATGATGTTTATATGAGAAGATATAGATACTTGGATAAATTGTGGCGCATGGGAAGATGATAAAGTAAGAGGTCGATTGTATCTTTAATACAAGAGGTTGAAGTGGTGTCCTTACCTAGATCCTTTTCCATTACTTGGGTAATGGATACAACCTAGGAGGAATAGAAAAGTTTATGGAAGAAAAGAATTATGAAGAATGTATGTGATGTTTAAAGAGAATTGTTATAAAGCAATATGGAGATGGTATTTAACGCAAGTAAAAATGAATTGTCATTTGGAGGTGTAAACAAGAGGTTGGTACCCGTTTCCATTTATGGTGTGAACATGAGTGAAACAAATGAGAATTAATCTATGAAATTTTATTTTTGCTCAAAAATTGCACTGTTACCCAGTTTTGAAGATGGCCAATTGAAACAGCAAAAAATGATAATTTGGGTAGTTGCAGTCAGATTAATTATAGTAAAAAAATTTGTAAAGTAAGATTTGAGTTTCAACTTATTGAATGGTATAAAAATCTAGTACAGTATGGTTTTTAATAATACAGTGACATGTGAGATAAAAGTAAAATTGTCAAAAGTGAATATATTCTAAGATATATGGGAAGAATGTATAGAGGATGTCCAATAGAAGGGGCAGTAACCAGTGTCTTTTGGGAGATAAATGTGGTGTAGACCATACTGCCAGCAACTCAACGCCGAGTGTCAGGTGGCGGTTAATGAACCTGACAACCCTGAGGACTAATGGCTCGTATTCCGAAGTCCACAGGGAAGGGTGATGGTCCCCAAGTGGATTAAATCCCAGTTGGATCCATCTTGATGGAGGGCAGCAGCTTCATTCATACTGGCCTGGGGCTGAGGAGGACTTTGCGTGCCAAAAAGGCTCAGGACCAGAAAGTGACTCACGGAACCGGATCAGTGGTACGGTTGTCATGCTGCGATGCGGAAGGCAGATGAAAGGTCACTGCATTATAGTCTCAGGACAATCTTCATGGCGGATCACCATGAGGAGAGCCACTATTTGGATATGGCAGAAGAATTAAAGGAGAAGAAATAGAATAGTTATTTTTAAGGTCCTGAAGGTTTTATATGTTAATTAGTATATTTTGCCCGGCAGTGCCGGGCTTTGTAAAATTGTGTTGGATAGTAAAGGGTTTCATTTTTTTTTCTTGAACCAATGGTGCTGGGCTGTTTTAAATAGTGTTGAAAGGTTTTGTGATTTTGTGGCTTCGAGGCGCTGCATCCGCCTGCGGCGCACTTGTGCTCCCAGTGTGTGTTTTATTTTTATTTTTTGTGCACCGGCTTCCTCAGTGCCAGGCTCTTTAAATAGGTTTTGGAAGGTTTTTGTTTTATGTTTATGCAAATTTTTATTTTTATTTTATTTATTCAATGTAAATCAATTTTTTAAATTTTAAATTTAATTTTGTTTATTTAAATCTTTATTTTTACTCATTTTTTATTTTTTGTTTTAGTTTTTTGGTATTTTTTGAGAATAGTGTGAATATTTTTGAATGTTTTGATAACTTATTTGATTAATTTGGGAATTAATCTTATTAGTTTCAATATTTTTGAATGTTTTTTCTCTTGTGGCCTCTAGGTAGGGGTGGTGAGCTTTTCTTCCTCTCTACAATTTTTCCATTCTACAATTTTCCTGTCCTCTGGGTGTCGCTTCCGGTAAGTATTTTCAGGCTTGATCCCTGGCCTGTGGAAAGAAAAGGGTGGGGGAGGGGTGTCTTTTTTCCCCACAGGCCAGGCTCGATGGCTGACCCGTCGAAAGCCAGCGGGGGGGGGGGTGTCGTTTATTTTTCGCGCGCCGGCTGGCCCGTTGAAAGTAAGGGCGGTGGCGGGGTGTGTGTTTTTTCTTCTTTTTTCGTGCACCGGCTGGCCCGTCGAAAGGAAGGGCGGCGGCGGGGGTTTCTTTTTTTTTTACATGCCAGCTGGCCCGTCGAAAGGAAGGGCAGCGGCGGCGGTTTTTTTCCTTTTTTTCGCGTGCCGGCTGGCCCGTCGAAAGGAAGGGCATTGGCGGCAGTGGGGGTGTTGTTTTTTTTTGCGCGCCGGCTGCCTCAGTGTTCTGCGCACTAATGGCGTGCAGGACGCTGGGGCTTGTAGTTTTGCGTGCACGTTTGGTTACTGCAGCGGTTTTTTCCTGCGGCTTTTTGATTGGCCGCGGTGCGTTTCCGAACGTTCCTTTTGCCGTGCCGCTCAGCCTGATTGGCGGCACAATGAACGTTGGGAATTGAAGTTCCTTTTTTTTTTTTTTTTTTGCGTCCAGGGGGCTCTTGCCCCCCGGCCATAAATTTCAACCCGACAGTTACCTGTGAACCCTGTTCAGGCAAGTGCACGGAAGCTCGGACGGGGCTAGTGGTGCCTGGTGCAACATCCTTTGTCACATTCCAACGGTTAATGCACCATTTTATAGGTATAGATTAGAAGGTGAAACTGAGGGAAAACTTTGATATGATATAAAGCCCTCCAGGATAGAAAAAAGTATTTTTTTAAAAGGCAAATCCTTCTTTTCCAGGCTGTCCTGGCTGGTGATTTTATCCTTTCGGCAGCATCTGTAGCTTTGGCGCGCATTGGAAACACAGCCGTTATTTCTCTGCTAGCCCAGGCGATAGAGGATCTGGTGCGTGGTAAGGCTTTTAAAACCTAACTCCGAAGGAATTGGGCCATTTTGCATAGCAAATAATTTTTATGACCTCAGTGGCCTCTTCATCTTTCCTAGGTGAATTTCTTCAGCTGGGTTCCAAAGAAAATGAAAACGAGCGATTTGCTCACTACCTCGAGAAAACCTTTAAGAAGACTGCAAGTCTCATAGCAAACAGCTGTAAAGCAGTATGTACGTTCCGTCTTTCCTGTTGTTAATATGCCATAAAGTAGGATGGGAAACTGGCTATGGGCTACAACAGTTTTACCACTGTGCTACCAGGGCTCCCATTGTCATTATGATAGTAATGGACAGCCCATGTACAGCCATAGTTTTGCATCTTCTTGCTGTGGTGGCCTTGTTAGCCGGAAGGTCAGCAGTTCGAGACCCTGGTGCTGCATGACAGATTGAGTGACCGTCTCTGTCCCAGCTCCTGCCAATCTAGTAGATCGAAAGCTAGAAATTGAAAGTAGATAAAGAGGGACCACTTTGGTGGGGAAAGATCTTGGGGACATGAAAGGAGCCTTATTCGGGCATGCCCTGAGTGGAGTTTCTCCAGCAAAAATCCTTCCAACCCAGAATCATTTCTGACACGAAATTATTATTATCTTCTTGCCTTCTGTCTAGGTCTCTGAAACGTAGTCATAATAAATATTTAATATAGCCAATCTATATTCAGAGTTTAAATAATGCCTCAATTAATTTGAGCCTGGTATTTTTTTTAATAGGCCTAGGTTTGTGCATGCCTGAAGCTATAAGCAGGGGTGAGGGGAATGTAGCTAATGCAGCCTGTCTCTTATGTCAGTTGTTTACTATTAATGCATTACATGTACAAACAATGGACACTAAAAGTATTTCCCTTTATGTTTCTCTTTTAGGTTTCTGTTTTAAGCTGCCCTGATCCAGATATTCATGAGATTGCATACCAATATGGAAAAAATATTGGGATCGCATTCCAGGTAATAAGGATACAGATACAAAATATGCTAGACAACACAGTTGATCAATGGATAGGAAAAATAAATACACATCTTGATATAAGAATTGATCTTTTATTTTTTTTTAAACAGTCTTGAGTGTGTTCCTTGTGTAAAATTAGCTATTGATTTGTTTGCAGCTGATAGATGATGTGTTGGATTTTACATCGTGTTCTGACCTGTTAGGGAAGCCAACATCAGCTGATCTTAAGCTTGGAATTGCCACCGGCCCTGTTTTATTTGCTTGTCAGCAGGTAGGTTTACCATAGGCACTGTGTGCTTTCTTCAAACTAAATTTTAAAGACTTCCTTTAAAGGGGGAGCTCAGTAGTTTAGGAATGTAAGTAATTTCTGAAATGTCTTGACCAAAATCAAAACATTCCTGCTCAGATGGAAAACAAAGTGGGGTATTACATACAGATCTTTGGCTAATTAGACACAATAACTAACTAAAGGAACAATGCTGAGTATCTCTTTTTGCCAATAGTTACTCACTGCAGTAGCCTAAATCACTAATGTTCAGGATAACATGTACTCTTTGAGGTGGCAAGGGATGGCTTGAAACACTTAAATTTGCTAATGTTCCAGTCTGGCCAGGTCATTCCAGTCTGGCCAGGTTTTATTTTGTTTATTTATTTAAAATATTTCTATCCTGCTTCCCTCACTCAGGAGTGACCCGAAGCGGCTCAACAACATAATTAAAACAACGATAAAGCAATTTAAATAACCCCCATTAAAAAGCCAATTTAAAAAACCAACTAAAAGATCCCTTCCCACCCAGCACAGTTAAAAGCAATCAGGACAAAACCAATATAGGCTAAATAAGCCAGCAGGACTGGGAAGTTGATGCATCCATGCCCCATGCCCGCTGGCATAGCCATGTTTTCAGTTGTTTTCTAAAGGAGAGTAGCCCCGTCTGGAGGCGTAGTTTGAATGGCAAGAGCTTCCAAAGGGCCGGGGCTGACACGGAGAAGACCCTCTTCCTGGTCCCTGCAAGGTGGGCTTCTTTCGCTGAAGGGACCATAACTGAGCCCCTCTGGTCTGCCCTCGTAGGATGGGTATGACACCTTGGGGTGATGCGGTCTCTTAGGTAACCTGGACCACTGCCACGAAGGGCTTTAAAGGTCAAAACCAGCACCATGAATTGCACCCGGAGGCACACTGGCAACCAGTGCAGCTCCCAAAGCTATGGCAACAGAGTAGACCATACTGCCAGCAATGCAATGCTGAACATCAGGCAGCAGTTAACTAACCTGACCACCCCAAGGACTAAGTTATTGGGTGGCTAAATCCACTGGGAAGAGTGATGGTCCCCAAGTGGATTAAATCCCACTTAAATCCATATTGATGGAAGGCAGCAGCTTCATCAAACTTAGTCTGGGGCTGAGGAGGACTTTGTGTGCCCAAAGGGCTCAGGAGCAGAAAGTAACTTGTGGAACTGGATCAGGGGTACTGGTGTCACACTTGCGATGCAGAAGGCAAATGAAAAGCTGCTGCATTATATTCTCAGGACAATCTTCATGGTGGATTGCCACGAGGATAGTCACTATTTGGAATGGGATGCGACACAAGAAAAAGAGGAAAGTCCTTGTTTTACAGCAGTTGCTTGTCTGAATCATCCAGTAATCCAAGAACCCAGTTGAAAATATAAAAAAACGATAGCTATATACTTTTGTTTCTTCTCAATTATCTTGTAGAGAGATTTATGTTCTAAATATCCTATGGTTCAACCTCAGGAATGAAAAAGTAAAACATACATATGTTAAGGCCTAATCACCTAATCATTTTACAGAAATGTTTATTCCATTTAACTTTATTTGAATTAAACTTAATTTGCAAATTAACATCTTTGCCAAAAACACCCTTGCAATATTTCAGGATTTATGGGGGATTATGATTAAAAGACAATTTTCTAGGTTCTTCACAGAACAGAACAATGTACTTCCGAATAGATAGTACAGTTTGGTTCATCTATTAGATACTAAGTCTTTAGAAGTTTTTTGTTGTTGAGAAATTCATGTTCTTTTATCCCTATCATCCAGTTTCCAGAAATTAATGCCATGATAATGAGGCGATTCAGTTCGCCTGGAGATGCCCAGCGTGCCCAGGAGTGTGTATTACAGGTAAAACAAGACTAGCCTAATCACAGCTATGTTTTACATTAGTCTTGCAGAACTGAATAACATTCAGTGCAATACATAGGATTTTATGTGGTTTGTATTTTTCTGATATCCTTTCATAGTCTTAGTTTAAAAAAAAAACTGGTCAAAATTCTTAGTTTTTGCTCCTAACATCACTCTTAAAAATAATACGAGATTAATAAAACAGCCATGCAGAATATTGCCGTATTTAAATGTACAGTGTAGCCCCATATAACGAACGCTTCGTAGGATGAAAAATCTGTACAACAAAGCATTTTTGTGCTATTGCCGATGCACCATATAATGGAGAAAAAATGTTCATTATACAAATCACCTCTGGTTGTACGGGGTATCGCCAGTGGTGATTCGTATAACGAATATTTTCTTTTCGGTGCATCGCCCATAGATCTGTATAAGGAAAAAAACGTATAGCGAAGAGCTCTGTGGAATGGAATTTTTTCGTTATACAGGGTTCTGTACTAAACTTGTATTCCATCAGTATTGAATTTATAAATTTAAATTTGGAATACATTAGATACAAATCTTCTACAGCAGTGATGGTGAACCTTTTAGGGACTGAGTGCCCAAACAAAGAGGTGGGGTGAACTCTATGCTGGGGGGAGGGAGGAAGCCCTCCCATTGAGCTGCTGGGAAGAGGGATGGGGCAAACTGTGCTGGGGGAATGGAGGAAGCGCTCCTATTGGGCTGCTGGGCAGAAGGGCGGGGTGAACCCTGTGCTGGGGCAATGGCGCGCATGCCAACAGAGAGGGCTGTGAGTGCCTTCTGCGGCACGTGTGAAAATAGCCATATAACCCTTTTTGGTCAGCTTTTTCCCTATTAATAGATGTACTTTAAACATTCTGTGCCCTTGTTTTTAGAGTGGAGGTATACAGCAAACGATCTTCCTTGCCCAGCGGTACTGCCACGAAGCAATGCGCGAGATCAGCAAGCTGAGACCATCCCCTGAAAGAGATGCTCTTGTGCACCTGGCAGAAATTGTCCTCTCCCGAGAAAAGTGACGAACCTTCATTCAACTTACCCTGGCAGCTACATTACCAGACTGTGCCTAAAAGTACATTTGCAGAACATCTTGGCTTGCTTCCAGTTCAGTTACCCTTTTTTTAAAAAAGTGAACCTGGCTGAAATAAATATAACTAGGATTTATGAAGTAAAAATGTTTTATTGAAGGAAGCCATACAAAATAATGAAAACAAGATTGATCTGTTAAGCTGATAGCAAATGCCTCGTGCCTGTGGATTTTTCACAAGGAAGGTTCTTGTTTCACGTGGGCACCGTTTACATTGTTGAACATTGACACCGAAGGCCACAACGAATAAATACAATCAATGTGTTGAAAAAAATCACTTCTGCGAACCCTGGTGTGTGCTGGAACTATAACAAATACCTGGAGTGATCTAGTTGCCTATTAGAATTTCAGAGTACCCAAAAAAATTTAAGGAGGTTGGTTTATTATAAAAAGACTGTACATAATTTTTGTAATTAAACAGGTTATATACAAATTAAGAGATGTCCAATTTATAAAGGGAATACAGAGATTTTAAGGGTTGCTAATTCTCAGAAACAACATGTTAACAATTAGGAAAAGGCAAAAAAAGCATTTAATATAATTAGGTTCATTTAAGGTAAGGGGCTTCTTCAATATTTAATAACACACTAAAAAATAACTTCTCTCATACATCCAGCACACCTGCTTTTTCATCATTTAAAGGTTTTAATCCCCATTAGGATAGTGCTTTATGCCCAAAGCATTTACTACATATAGAAATAAATCATTTTACTAAATTATCTGCTTTAGAGAGCTCAGGTAATGCAAGTTTTGCATAAACAACCCCGAATTGTTATACGACCTTCTGTTCACAACGGAGGTGAAACCATACATCTTCCAGTGGGAACAAAAGAGGCAGTGACAGCTTGTGTCTTTCCCTACATGAGCGGATCCTGGCTCCTTTCAATAAGGTGCATGGGGAGCTTCATCATTCCTACTCGCCTCTACCTGGGCCCACATGCCTCTATACAGGGGACGAGGTTTCGTTTTGCAGCAACCTACTTTGATACAGTGATGTGGACAAATCAGTAGCAAATCCCTTGAATGATGCAATTTTACGTTCAGCAGGAGACGAGACCTTCGTAGTAAAAAATGGAACAAAGCTCACATGAGCAGTTCAACAGAAAAGCCACCTGTGATTGTTCACACGTGGTGTGTGCTAAACAAATCTTAAGATAGATTACGCAGTGTTCCCTGAAGTACCCAAAAGCTTGTCACCCCACAGCCGTGGCTGTCGTTTTTATCAAGTCCCCAAAGCTAGTAAAAGCAACCACCTCTACTAAAGTCAAGGGCTGCCGTGAGAGATGGATTCATAACTGGCTGCCAAACAATGCAACTGTAGTTGCAAAACATCCATAGCTAGAGACCACCTTTCCCATCTTTGCATTTGTGAACAGCCTTAGGGAGTTGGAGGGCTCTGATCACATAGGGTAGGACAGGAAGAGACCAGTTTCTGCTGCACTTATAGCCTCAGATCAGATCAGTGTCTGATAAACACCTGGAGAAGATAACACTGCAGCTTTCCATAGCTAAGACCCCTTTACTTTCTAAACTCCCTGACCCAGAGGGCTGTTGTCATTGTGCTCTCACATTTTATGACAGTGATAATCCAAAGAGTCATGGGTAATAGTCTCCCTATAGCCATGATGGTGAACCTTGGCATGCCAGGTATTCTTGGACTTCAATTCCCAGAAGCCCAAGTCCCTGTGAATCTAAACGTGGATTCACAGGGACTTGGGCTTTTGGTAAATGAAGTCCAAGAACACCTAAAGTGCCAAGGTTCGCCATAACAACCCTATAGCATTGTTTCCTGTCACAAGGAGTAAATTAAAGAGTTTGTATGATTTTGCGCATACACAAAGCTTGCAGAAACCTGATTTTCCTTCGATAGCATGTTAAGTTTTGGACTTGCAGTCAGACAATGTCCCTGCTTGACATGGGGGTAGGGGGGAATGTATTTTTAAATATTGCTTTGCAAGGTAAGCCAAGAAAAGTAATGGACAAGACCTTTGGTTCACTTATGTATTTATGAATGGAAGTCAATTCAAATTTACTTATTTTTTTAAAAAAACCTCAGGTACAAATAACATACACATCATAAGACCACCCATCTTTGATTCACACAGACACCTCAGAGGAGACTTGGATGACTCATTGGAATAGACTTTGAGTGACTCATTGGAATAGACTTTGAGTGAAAGAGTACTCTGGGTAAAAGATTACAACAATTTGGAAGCATCTTGGATTTGGGAGGGGGATATAATTCAATACATAAGTTTGTATGCATGCTTTTAAACAAATACTATACTTTCGAGGATGAGCAGGAGTCTAAACAAAGGTTGATGACCAGCACTATCAAACTTTTCAACCAGATTTAACGTTAGTCTAACATAGTTGTTAGTTTATCATGCTGCACTGAAGAAGAAAAATAATGGCACAATTTGAATCATGAGTCATTAAATATATACCCTACTTCCCCAGAATTATTTTGGCTGGTCATAAAAATCAACGACGCATTTAAGTAAATAAGCATAATCAGTAATAAACATTTGTTCATTTTTTTTTACAAACTCTGAAGAGGACACATGTGCACAGATGAACATTCAATCATACCATTTAAACAGTATGGCCTGAAAGGATGGGCACATTTTAAAAGAGCATTAAGACAAGTGTTAACCTTTTAAGTTACCCTTTGTAAATAATTATGGCATGATTGAGTACAAGACCTGACCTGAAGACAGCATTTAATCCGCATAGTGCATGATTGACTCAACATAGTTTCCAGGGAACAGGCCAGTCACTCTGTTGGAAACCCCTTCATACCAGCCATCATCATTCTTCTTTATAACATAAATGATTGCGCCCTCCATAAACGATAGCTCATCATCCTTGTCCTTTGTGTAGTCGTAGATGGCCACAACTGGGAGAGATAAACAAAAGGAGAGTCAAAATTAATTTTGCAAGCATTTTGGATAGCCCATGCTGCTTGTGTGGTGGTTCCAGATTCTCCCTTGCCAACTTAAGTTATAAACCGGGCAGAGGATAAGCTAACAACCAGAATTGGACTAACCTTTGCATCTTAATCTGCAGCATCTGCACTTTGACTGCAAAGCAATCACTTAGTAGGGGAGAAGACCAGTTGCCTGATGTCCCAAATTCTATCCCTGGCATCTCAGGTTTAAAGCATCCTGGACTGCAGGCCGGAGAACAATCTCTGCCTAAGGCTTTGCAAAGTTGTGGCCAGTCACCATAGGTACTATTGGATTATATGGACAATCATGATGTATGAGGCATTTCCCCCATCTTTTGTCAATACGTACTATACATAACATCCAACACAGAAAGTTAGCCATGATAATAAACATTGCTCTTGTTTAGAATGCATACCCCTCAAATGTTGGAACATGCACAGGCATATGCTTCTATTTTTTTTTAAAAAAACATGCTCAGATAGGGCAGTGATGACAAACCTTGGCACTCTAGGTGTTCTTGGACTTCAATTACCAGAAGCCCAAGTCAGCACTCCTGCTGATCAGAGCTTCTGGGAATTTAACTTGAAGAACATCTGGAGTACCAAGGTTTGCCATCTCTAAGATAGGGTATATCAGTGATGGTGAAACTTTTAGAGACCGAGTGCCCAAACTCAACAGAATGCCATCCACGCTGCAAACTCTGTGTTGAGGGAGGAAGGGAGCGCTCCCATTGGGCTGCTGGGCAAAGGAGCGGGGCAAACTGCTGGGGCGACAGCCGTGCGCATGTCCACAGAGAGGGCTGAGTGCCCCCTATGGCACATGTGCTGTCGCCCCAGCACAGAGTTTGCCCCGCCCCTCTGTGGCGCGGACAGCACCCTGTTGGTGAACCTACGTGTGCCATAGATCTGCCACCACTGAACAACATGAACCTCAATCTATCATTTAACTTGAGCAACACTGGTATGCTCCAAACCCTTTGTTAAATATGTGATTTTTTGATCAAAGATAACTGCTTAAATGTTAAGAAAATGTTTTCACGTAAACATTTAGTTAGCTCCCACCCTCGGCTTGCAAATCCAGGTCATGGTTGGAGATGCCAGTTTGGTTCTTCTTTAATTGCTCCAGGGGCAGCAATATCTGGCTGGAGGCGGAGTGAATCGCAGGGCGTGGCAGAAGAGGCCGGCCCGCTAGCACAGCGCAACTCTTCTCCAATTGCATATTTTTCTTCACCCACTACCATTGCTATAGTTTCCACCTATTAAAGCTAAATCTATATAATCCACAATCAAAGCATGCAGACTACATTCAAGCCATTCCACTGCCTGCTACAAATACCTGATGCTTCACCTTCTCATATGTATGTACATAACTGGTCAATAGTAAAGTTAGAGGCCACCTTTGCTCAAAAACCAGTCATATCAGACTCTAGAGCCATGATGGTGAACCTTGGCACTCCAGATGTTCTTGGACTTCAATTCCCAGAAGCCTACACGGATGGGTTTGCTGCGATTCATCGGGCCCGTGCCACACTGCCCTTGTCGCTCCTGGGCGCGTTTTACTTCCGCTTCCAGGAGCGATGAGGGCAGCGCGGACCGGATGAATCGCAGCAAACCCATTCGTGTGGATTCACGGGGGGTTGGGCTTCTGGGAATTGAAGTACAAGAACATCTGGAGGTCCAAGGTTCGCCGTCACGGCTCTAGAGTACGGCACTCATCTCTGTTTATAGCCAAAGCGCCAGCGCTGTATGCATCTGCAGACCTTTCCGTGGACATGTGGCAGGCATGACTAGACGCCAAGCACACGGAGCACCTTCCCACCAAAGCGGTACCGTTTTATCTACTTGCAGTGTCTTGCTTTTGAATTGTGAGGCTGGCAGGAGCTGGGATAGAGACAGGCGCTCGCTCTGTCATGCAGCACTTGCGTCTCGAACTGCTGACCTGCCAACATTCCAGTCACCAAGTTCATTGACTTAACCACTAAGCTACCGCAACCCCATTGGTCAATAGTGAAGCAAAAATATAAGAAAGGCAGCGTTTCGTAGATCACTGCTACCTCTCAGCTGCACACAGCATTCCAGTATATAACTTAAGTCTGTTGTGCTGGCCATGTGGCAGCTTTTTTATATGCCAGCTTGTATTTAGGAGTCTTATCACACTACAACAGGGCCTCCCAGTAATCCCTTGGACCAGTCTCAAGGGTGAAGAATATCCCAAAGGCCTAGCTAAAGAGCCTCAAGCCCAGATGGTGTTGAGAGGATAAACACTCTCCACTACAGACCGTTTCTTCAGTCCAATGCAAGGCTGACTAACAGGTTTTTCTGGTAGTAGCAGGTGAAAAATTTATCTGTCACCCTTTGTTTCAGGAATTACCTTTCCTGTTTTAAATATCCCACAGATTAGACCAGTGATGGCAAACCTTGGCACTCCAGATGTTCTTGGACTTCAATTCCCAGAAACCTAAGCACCCTGTGAATCTACATGAATGGGTTTACTGTGATTCATCTGGCTCGCGCTGCCCTCGTCACTCCTGGAAGCGGAAGTAAAACGCGCCCGTACGGTTAAGACTCTTCCGGGTTAAACCTTCTTCCGTACGTGTGCATTTTACTTCCGCTTCTGGGAGCGATGAGGGCAGCACGGGCCGGATGAATCGCAGTAAACCCATTCATGTGGATTCACAGGGTACTTGGGCTTCTGGGAATTGAAGTCCAAGAACATCTGGAGTGCCAAGGTTCACCATCATGGGATTAGACTGTAGAGGCTTTTGCTGGGCTTTTTACAAGAGCTGGGTTCTAATCAACCTCACAGAGTGGAGCCTGGGCCAGTCACACACATTCGGTCCAACCTACGATGTACTCAGAAAGAGCCTCCTTGTAGATTGTTGTATTTTTGAACCACAATCGGATGTACCCTGGGCAACAGTCACTTTGTTGTACCAACTAATCTTTCTCACGCTGGGTCAGGCAAAAGGAACTACAGAATGAACTCCCCAAAGTTGGCTTCATTTTAGCAGTTTTACGTCTGGCCTAGACACGGAAGAAGAATCCCAACCTACAGTACTTTATAGCATCCTTGTAAGGATAGAATGGGGGTTTGGACAGCCACATACTCTGGCTTTTGCACAGGTGGAAGGGTGAGGGGATAAAAGTGGAAGTAGCCCATGGCCTCCAGAAAGAAAGACACAACAAGGATAAGCCTGCTGCTGGGCAGAAGGTCTAAGTTCCTGAGGGTTTCCTTGCTTTTCCAATAAGGACAAGCCTTAACAATGATTCCTCTTGGAGCAACAGACAAACTATTTCAACAATTCAAGGATTACCTTTGCTTCAGACACAACACACACAACACTTATATTCATGGGAACCCAAAGTCTTCACATTAAGACTGAGATGAATTGTAAAAATAAAAGTCTGAGATAGGGCTTTGCTATTCCTTTCCTCATCTATAGACGTGGGAGTAGGGGTGATCACTGTATTTCAATATGAGGTGTTAAAGGGTAGCAATCGCAATAACACTTATATCACCCCATTAACTCTGTGCTGGGGGAGGGAGGAAGCGCTCCCATTGAGCTGCTGGGCAGAGGAGTGAGGCGAACTCTGTGCTGGGGGGAGGAAGTGCTCCAATTGGGCTGCTGGGCAGAGGGGCAAGGTGAACTCTGTGCTGAGGGAGGGAGGAAACACTCCCATTAGGTGGCCAGGCAGAGGGGGTGGGGTGAACTCTGTGCTGGGGAAGGGAAGAAGCGCTCCCATTGGGCTGCTGGGGGTGGGAAAACTCTGTGGCGGGGGGGGGGAGGAAGCGCTCTCATTGGGATGCTGGGCAGAGGGGTGGGGCGAACTCTGTGCTGGTATGATGGTGTGCATGCTCACAGAGAGGGATGTGAGTGCGCTATCTGGCACACGTGCCATAGGTTCACCACCACTGCCCTAGGTCATTAGAAGTTATTTCTGAAAAAGCAACATTGTGAAACAGGATGAAACTAAATCCAGTTTACACCTATTTGTCATAGTGATGGATTAATTCATCTCTTTCATTACAAAGAGCTTAAAGGTGTATTTAAAGATGCTGCTATGCACAGAAAAGAGAAGAGGGGAGATTGTGCAAGCCCGAAGACTTGCGGTGATGTTGAAACCGGCTGATATCTTAGCAAAAACTCTTTAAGACTCGCCAACAAGGTTTCCCATTCTGTAGACCTGGAGTGGGGATACCAGGCACATGAGAGGGAACTTTCATCAAAGGAAACCCAGGACAATTCAATGATGATACTGGAACTGGTGTCTCTTGGTACGAAGTGCCTATGTTTAACTACAGAAGCGCTGTTAAGTGGATGGAAGGAGATGGGGTCTTTTTCCCCCAGGAATGTAGCGACTGCTTACCTTTCTCGATATAGCTTTTAGGTGCCCAAGCTGGATCGCCATCTGCGTAGGGATCGCTATACTGTACTACTGCAGCTTCCTCGTCTTCATAATCCACCGGTGGTGGAGGTGGAGGTGGTGGAGAGTCATCAAACATAGGCATCTCATCGGGAGGCGGTGGTGGAGGGGGAGTTGGACTATCAGCAACTAGAAAGGCAGTGAAAAGAGGGTCTCCATCAAGTCCCTTGCAAATGCAAATACACACACAACCAGGTGCTCCACATCACCTACAGAAGCTAACAGCATGCACTACATAGGACCATGCACAGATTAGAAATGAATGCTTGGCGTGTTAAAAAATGCGAGAACATACAACTTTGCAGGTTACAAGCAGCCACATTACTATAGATGCTATTGTCAAAGCAGACACTCCAAAGGCTTAAACCTAATCCCTAGACTAGAGGAAGGCAGAATGGAACTTTGCACATTTTTTAGGGTGCCCAAGAGTAGTTCATATTCAAGAAGTTGTGTCATTCTAGTAGTGTCAAGACTGTTTTCTTATTTCACTCCTGCTTTACAGTTTTTCTCCACCTGCTCATTTATTTGAAAACATTCCTATCCATGACTTCACTGATAAAGGCAATCCCAGGACACTCGTAAATTAAATGACAAAAGAATACAAAATTTAATTAATAACTAGAAAACCATGAGAATTAGAAAACTAATCAGTATACATTATACAATGGGGAACATTTTGCCCTCCAGCGGTTGCTGGGCTACAATTCCTAATATCCCTAAGTAATATACTCAGTGCAGACTACTGGGAAGACCACATGTTCTCCAAGCATGATTAAAGCTGTAGTGTAGCATTTTAAGACTCAAAACACCTGGCTATTTCATCACAAGAGGAAATATGGACTTGGTGCCATTCTTATTTCACTCCGGAGGCATTTGAATCGGGGTGCCACCACAAAGGAGGCACTGCTGAGTCAAATGCATTTCTAAACCAAGAACCACTAGGTAAGAGTACAAAGTCTGGTTCAATCAAGTCCCATTTTGTATGTTGACAGAAGACATAATAAAAGCCTTTCCTGGAATGTACAATCATCTCCAGCACTTCTGCCTCTTCTATAACATAGAAGACTATATATAGATATACAACAGGACTCAATAAAGTATAACTGTTTGCATGTATCCCTACAGTCCTTTCTTATAGCCCTAATAGTCCTCTTTTTGATTTTTAAAAAACTTAAATCAGACAGCATGTTTAATTCAATGAGGACAGCGTTCATTGAAAGTGTTTCCAATTTTCACTAGAAAATCCTAACCTCAAAGAATGCCTTTCTTTGCAATCAATCACTTTTTGGTTATTTAAACAGCTTTTGCAAGATTCTGTTATTTAAACAGTTCTTGTTGGGGATTTTGTGTGTGTGTGTGTGGGGGTGGGGCAGTAACCAAATTTGAAGAATATGATTCCCAAAATTGATTTAAATGTATTCTGCAATGAAATAAAGTTTTAATTAATCTTTAATTTTGTCTCAATGGGTTTTGGGAAGAAGTGATGTAATTATCTTTCATGAATGAGGCTTACTTTTTAAATAACCGCCTCACATAACATCTGGGTGAAATTAGTAGGAATCTTAATACCTTTATTAAAATGAACTATAGAATTACACATGTACCTAAAATATAGAAAAACTTAAATATGTACAAGTTATGTATTATATATATATATATATATATATATATATATATATATATATATATATATATATATATATATATATATATATATATATATATATATATATATATATATATATATATATATATATATATATATATATATATATATATATATATATATATATATATATATATATATATATATAATTGACAAGTCTACTGAATTCTGCTCATCTTCTTACACTATATCCCCTATGTAATAATAGCTCTTAAGCAACTGGCCAAGTGAAAGAGTATCTCACCCTAGGAATGTTAACCATTTCTACCCTAGAAGGTTCAGAGAGCTTCACTCTGTAACCTATTTTTTAAAGAGCTAAGCTCTCCCTCTTCTTCTTGAAGTGCCATATTCCGATTCCGAATATTGGTAATCATCATGGTGATCAGCCATGAAGTTTGTCCTGGGAACAATACAATGCAGAGGTCTTCCATTTGCCTTCTGCAGTGTGACACCCATACCACTTATCCAGTTCCACAAGCCACTTTGTGGTCTTGAACCCTTTTGGTACACAAAGTCCTACTCAACCCCAGGTCAGTATTGATGAAGCTGCTGCCCTTCATCAATTTGACGCTCCCACTTGGGGAGCATCATGCTTCCCTGTGGATTTCACCCTCCAAGGCCGTTAGTCCTCAGGGTTATCATGTTAGTTAACCACTGCCTGACTATCGGCATTGAGTGGCTGGCAGTATAGTCTACTTTATTACCATAGCAGGATAACCTGGCCAGACAGTGAATTCAATACTTATCTTAGAACAGTGATGCCCAACCTTGGCACTCCAGGAATACTTTGACTTCAATTTCCAGAAGCCCGTCAACATACCTGCTGATCAGGGCTTCTGGGAAGTGAAGTCCAAGAATACCTGGAGTGCCAAGGTTCGCCATCACTCACCTAGAAGAATGAAGGAAAACCTCTCACATCTCAAAGAGGTGGATTTTTTAAAATGCAGACACCACTGTAGAAGATGGAAAATATTTGCTTCTTTGGACTTCATTCTTTGATTCTACTTATTAAGTATCAAGATTCCTCACTACCTATTCTGCCAAACCCTGGTTTCAATTGCTTTGTGACAACAAAGTGTAGCAAAATGTTAGAAGACAGACATGTGGATGGAATTTGAGAAGACTGAACATTTGCAAGATTTTGGGGTTTTCTGTCATCCAGTTCATAAGATACAAATGCTAGTTTAATTCTTTTTAAAAGCAGCAGCTAAAAGCATCTGCTCTGAGTAGCTGAAAGTGATTTTTAAAATCTGAAACAGTCAGATGGAACCCACTGGTTTGGAGAGAGCAAATGTCTGCCAGCTGTTGGGAAACAACTGCCTTCATGCCATGCTTACTGGACCTAAAACGCAGGAATAAACAGGCTGTTTAGTCTGATCTTAGCTTTGTGCTTCTCTGTTTCCTCCTTGCCTCTTAACAACTGCTCCTTACTATCCTACACATATCCCGTCCTTTATAAGCATGTTACACAAACAGTGGATTCTGAATCCAGTTTAAAATTTGTCATCCGTTAAGTAAGCACTATCTAAATGTGTTGTTTGCAACCATATGTAACAATACAATATTTCATACTGCAGGCTTTTTGGAAGTTGATGGGTTTGCTGCAAAAAAAAAAGAATGTTTCTAACATAAATTCTTCCAGATGTTCTTGGACTTCAATTCCCAGAAGCCCAAGTACCCTGTGAATCCACACTAATGAGTTTACTACGATTCATCCGGCCCGCGCAGCCCTCGACGCTCCCGGAAGCGGAAGTAAAACGTGCTGTATGGGCGCATTTTACTTCCGCTTCCGGGAGCGACGAAAGTGGTGTGGGCCAGATGAATTGCAGCAAACCCATTCACATGGATTCACAGGGGCTTGGGCTTCTGGGAATTGAAGTCCAAGCATATCTGGAATGCCAAGGTTCGCCATCACGGTTCTAGGCTGTTTCCATTCTTGAATAGGTTTTTGATGAATCCATCTAACACAAGAGACACATATCGACACAAACATAAAACCGCTTATGGATCAGATGCACGTTCGATGAAGTTGGCACAGGGAGATCAAAATAAGCTATTTTCACTCCAGAATTTCCTTTAGTTTATAATAAAAAAAAAAATAGAATGTTAATAAGGACCAAGCATTCTTGTCTTATTCCGGATGACAGTTCATCTGTCCAGAACAAGGCATCTCTAAAAACTTTTCAACAGATAATAGTGATGTAGTTGGAGTATGTTGTTTCTGTTTTTTACAATATCCTAAATCCCTGTTAACACAAAGGAGAATAAAATACAGTATATAATATGCAGAAGCCCAATTGCTCTTTCAATTAACTGAGGTTTATCAACAGCACTTTTTTTAAAAAAACAAAAAACCATTAACACCCACTAACACGATTCTTTTCTGCTTATAGATTGCTTTAAAATGTTGGAAAGAAAATGCAAAAATAATTGCTTGAGTTTATGTGAAATATGAAGTGCATGTCCTTATACGGAATGCTGTTTACCTTCCCACTAAAGTGGTATCTATTTATCTACTTGTATTATTTATCTAACTGTATTATTAGCAAATTTATGCCAGGACTCACACTCTAGCTATAGAAAGCATCACACCAAAAACCAAACAAACCCCTCCAATCACAGCCAGTTACTCAGCATCAATGTTCTTAGCACATCTTTCAACCTGTTGGTTTATCTTTCTCTAAAAAAATACTTTGATTATTGTACAGCATCTCTAGGATACCATGCTAAAGCATGTGGCTACTGGTCCTCAGACAAACATAAAACTAAATGATTTGTATGCTGAGCACTCTCAATCAGCAGTCAGCAAGTGGAAGTGCATTGTTAAAATCTCTCTCTTTAGAGGAACTGTCACTTGCACCCAAAAACTAGCTTTCTGGTCAGAATAGCACCTGTTGTAGTGGAAATTTCTGGAAGGCCTTTTATGAGGATGGAAAATATGCACTGGCCCACAACTTCCTCCTCCATCTCAGAAGTGCTCACAAAAACTAGCAGATCAATATTTTACATCTTGCTATGATATGAAAATAAAAAGTATGTCACTTTATTTAGCCATGTTCTGCACGGTATTTGCATCCAGCTATTAACAGCTTTCATACCATATGACCTTTTGCATCCAATTTTTAAAATTACTTCTTTATCAGAAATATTTATATACGACTCTTTATTATCCTACTAGATTTCAGGGCAGTTTTTTTTTAAAAAAACTGAAAAACAAAATCATGTAATATATAACAATAGGAATCCCTTCCCTTTAAATTTTGATCTCTTGTTTAAACTGGGCCTATAATGGTAGAAAAACAGACCATTTTCCTATGAACAGTCATACAATAAAAATCTGGATTTGTGATATCTTGCATTTATGTCATTAAATGTTCCAAATGTTCTGGCTATTATCAAAAGAAATGCAGGTAAACCCCAAAGTTTTCTTTATAAGCCTCATATCAAACAATCTATCTAAATTCTGTAGTTCACATAAGAACTCCTCGCATAGGAATCCTTGTTGGTGCATAAGCAGTACTCCCCAGGTTTTATTTAAATAACTAATCTCCCACCAAGTTTCTAGATTTCTTTGGAAACTCTTCTTTTAAAAAAAAAATCTCTAAGAAAAAAAAGAATAAGACATGCATGATCTTGTTATGAATACAGCTATAATTCTAAAATGTGCCATAAGTAATAACGGCTCCAAAATTGTTCTTCTTCTTTGCCTCTTCTTTTAACTCTTCAGGTGTTACGGGAGCTACAAGGTTCTTGCTTTGGCACGTCTAGTGGCCTCCACTGGTGTTATTGGGTGTTCTTGCAATATTTATCTGATGTTATCTCTCCACCTTCCTCTGGGTCTGCCTCATGGTCTTTGTCCTCCTCTTTCCACATAAGCCTTGCCTGGTATGGAATTCCAAGACATTCTCTCCAAATGGGTAAACCACTTTATTTATCATCTCTGTATATAGTTTAAAAGTGCTTCTATTCAAATTATTTCTCTTATAATCTCATTCCTGATTTTATCCCTTCTAGTCGCTCCAGTAGCCTTCCTCAGACATCTCATTTCCATGTTAACCAACTTTTATTTATGTTACGCTGTGAATGTCCAAAATGGTTGATGCTTCAAAAAGTAAACCTAAGAGGAAAGTACCCTTTCTAGAATGCAAGACAGAATTAGCACCTTATGTGGAGGAAATGAACAAACTCCCCATCACGATAATATCCAAGCGAAGATGGATATTGTCTGGCCAGCCATGCATGCTAGGTGTGAGAAAGAGAGAAAGGCAGAGGTGGCTCTACTCTTGGAAGAGGCTGAGTTGCCAAACTTACTGTTTTCCTGCACCCTGGCCACGAAGCCTGTGAGAGGTATCTGTGGAGTCAATTGAGGCATAGGGGGAGGGGGCGGAGCAATAGAAACTGGAAGCGACACACGCCATAAACAGGGAAGTCAACACAGATACAGGAAAAGGAAAACAAAAACAAAAAGCAGCCGTCAGTAAACAATGGACCACAAAACGAGGAATGCAATGAACAACAACAGAAATACACACAACAGGACCTCCTTCAAAGTTTGCTTTTCCAACGGTACAACTGCTGCTGAACCTAGTTCTGCCAGCGGATAATTTAAAGAAAAATTCACTGTGGATGAAGGCTGCATACGGCCTTTTTTGTAGTCCCCAGTGCAGCCTTTTGATGGAATTGTGTAGAACAATTGTTTCCCAACTTTTGGTTTTTGGATTTTAATTCCCGGAAGCCTAAGTGGTCTCCCTGTGAGTACTGGGGGCCACATTGGGAAACACTGGTATAGAGCAAAATCCTTAAAAAAATTACTGGTAATATATTTTTAATAATGTACATTTTGAAGTTTATCTAACTAAAGATTCTTGAATGCGGACTTATTTGATTACAACTATATTAATGCGGTCTCCCAACAGGAAAAGGTTCCCCACCCCTTTGACCTTGCCTATTCTGTTTCCCTGAGTTCATGTGACTGTTTTTGAAGGCTTTCTCTGCTTAAAACACAGACATCCTCCCATCTTGCAGCAATAGAATTGCAAAAAGTGGCAGTGCAAGAATGAAACCATCGTCATCGTCATTATTATTATTATTATTATTATTATTATTATTATTATTATTATTATTATTAATTATTATTATTATTATTATTATTATTATTATTATTATTATTTCTTCTTAGATTTGTGTCACTACCCCATTTTCACAATAAAATACTTAGGGGGGAAAACCAGGGAAGAAGCATCACAGAAATTGTGCTTTGCAATTAGCTCCAAAAGTAAAAATCCAAAAAACGGTAACAATTACAGAACTGATGGAACTGCCTTTAAAAGATTCAACATTATTTTGTTTTATTTTTATCTGTATTCTAAAGGAGCTTTGCCCATAGCTGAAGGCATTTAGAAATGCACTTTAAAAGGGGGGATGGCAAACCTGAGTGTCTCTTCTCTAAAGGGTTTTATTTATAACTGCACTCCATTTGCAGCTTCTTCTTTCATTCTGTGTTCAACTGTCAAGGATTTTACATAAACTTTGCATTTGCATTGAAGTTTCATAGGAAGGGATCTTTGCTATTTACATGGCAGCCATAAATTTCACAGAAGATTGAAGCAAGCTGCCAAGGCCATGGAAAGATCCTTATTTAAAATATGACATCAGTATTCTAGGTAAAGCCAATATAATGAATCTGCATTTAAGACTATTCTGTACAAGATCATCTCCAACTGTCTATGTTTTCCAGATTTATGATGGAGATATTTCTACTTAAACTGGGAAAGAAATGCCAGTAACTTAAAGGGTTCCATAAAGATCTCAATAAGGTACAAAGAAGTAGATGTTATTTATGAACGTGTATTGTTGATCTTTCATTCTTAAACTCACACAGCACAATGTTTTACAGTAAAACAAACTTCCTGAGACTAATCCTAAGTGTGCTGAGACTAATCCTAAATGTCCCATGGAGAAAGAAGTCTCATTACCCTTGTACCTCTCTGATTTTCCAAAAATATGTTTTATGGGATTTCACAAAATACAATCTGCATGCAGATGGCAGAAGCCACCCAATGTTTCCACTTTCATTTATGAAATGGCTTTAGGTACACCCCACTAGGTTTCTAATACCAAATGTTTGTTGTCAAAAAAACTTCTGTAGATAGGACGGAAGGTTAGATCTAGGCTATTTAAGAATGAGAAGAATCTTGAAGGCTCTCTGTTCAGCAGAGTAATAAAACTGGAAGTGCAAATTTGAAAAAGGTTCAGAACTTCCATGTGTACCATAATTTTAAAACAATCCAAAGGAGATGGCTATGTTAGCCTGCTTCAAACAAAGCCAACCAAGGCTCATGTGGTACTTTAGACACAAGTTAGTTTTATTTTGCATGAGTTTTCATGGACACAACATATTTTATCAGAACTTGGGATATAGGATACAAGCCACAGGTTATTGATTGATTGTTTGGTTCAATTTGTATGCCACCCACTCAGCATACGCCGACTCAGGGCGGCTGTGCACATGAGTTATCTTTAAGAGGATGGGACAAAATGAAATGGGACACAGAAAATAAGAATGGGCTGAAATCCTGTTGCCTTCTTATGCATGCGGAAAACAAACAGTGTAAAGTCCAGTCTCTTCTTCTAGTCATTGGTGGAATTCTCAAGGGAGGGCAGAGGCATTCACTAGGTACGAATATGCTTGAAAATCCCAGGGCAGATTTGGCAATTGCTAGCTGGAAGGTAATGAAACTTACATTGTTTGCCTTCTGGATACCTAAAAAAGCAATAGGATTTCAACTGCTTTGTTATTAACACTGGCCATAAACTTTCAAAAGGCTGGTTAGCATGAACATCCTTACAATAGTAAGTAATTACCCTCCACAGTATTAAAGAGTTACAGTCTCTACTTTCAAGCTTATGACAAAATTCTTGATTTCCCCCATTGAAACAATTGCAAGCTGTCAATTCAAGGTTATGGAAACCCTTTTCAGGATTTTCTAGGTAGAGTATATTAGAAATAGATTACCATTCTCTTGCACTGGGGGCACCCTGGGACTACGTGGCTTGCCCATGATTACAGTCTGGCTTTTCTCCCAGGAAAGACAGCGGGGAATCCAACTCCCAACATCTGTTTCTATAACTAAATACCTAAACTACTCAGCTATCCAGCCAGGACTTGCAAGGGTAGACCCACAGGCTAGGCACAAGTTAGAAGTGGGTTGTGGTTTTGTTTTTGTTTTTAAATTAATTACTTAAAAGTGAGACAAAACAAATAAAGCCAGAAGTGACTTGAAACCACCAGATGTAAAGTTTATTGATGTAATATACAGTAGGGTGGTAAACAGGTAAACCTTTATGGGTAACATATGTAATGAGATAAAAATGCTTCTGTTCAACACAAAAAGGCAGAGCTGAACCTCTTCATGTATTTGTATTCATTTGTTTTCCTCTGGAATCTGACATTGAAGATCTGTCTATTTCATTGCATGTACTGTATTAATCAGATCGCCTGTGCTGATCTTTCTGTATTACCATCCTAACATAAATGGATTTATATGAGATAAAGCAGGCCACATCTGGCTTCAGCTAAAACATACATTTCCTTGAATGTAGAGACCAATACCTTACAGTGATGGTAAATTTTGGCACTCCAGGTGTTCTAGAACTTCAATTCGCAGAAGTCCTGGTCAGGTAATTGAAGTCCAAGAACACCTGGAGTGCTAAGGTTCGCCATCACATCCTTAACAGCTTTGATGATAACTGCAACTGACTTTACCATTTCCAGGATATTTATGCCAGCTATCCTTGTGAAAGTTTATAACCTGCATTAATAATACACTCTTCAATGTTTGTATCCTTTTATATCCTACCAATCATAACCATAACCAGTATACATAGAAGCCTGTAGTTTGATGCATCCCATGCATCTAAAAATGCCAGATCCACCGAAGCACGTGCCCAATGAATCTTGTTTATCTTGCCAAAAGACTCTCGACATTTTAACAGTGCCATCATTTATTACTCATATTCTGACAATAAAATCCTGGCAGAGAGCTTATTTCAAAAAAGTCTGGTTTTCCCTACGTAACAGTTTGATTTTGCCTATGCATAGCAACACAGACAGTTTGTCACAGATTTTGTTTCCAAGATTTTTTTTCCTCTTACATTTTTTCTCCCTCACTCCAAAAGCTAGTGGGTTTCTTGGCATGAAGAACGTTGCTGAAGGGAAGCGGGAATCTCAGAAGCTATCTTTTCGAAGCAAGGATTTTAAATAATAAGTTCCAGAAAAGGACAAAAACAACGGATGGCTTTAAACTAGTCGCTTGAGGCTATCCCCCCCCCCCAAAAAAAAAAGGTATGGCAAGCTGCTTATACTTATGGTTTCTGTTTCCGCTTATATGAAAATCTGCATTGTTAAAAAGCATGATGTTACATTAAAACATAAGACAAGGAGGACATTTTATCAGAATGTTTTTGTCTTGCTGATAGCACCACCATCTGAAAATGACAGGGTCATTTCTCTGCATTTCCATGTATTTCTGATTGTATCTCACTTCTGAACATGGCATGAGGACATCTAATACCACCAATTATTTACCATTTCTACAAACTATGGGCTAGCCTGGAAAATAACTACTCTACCCCATACTCCAGCTCATCACATGGAGAGCAGGTCAGAACCTGCCCATCCAGAATGCTAGCCCCAGCCTCAATGTTTCCACACCTAAATGGAGAAATCAAATTCTGATATGGCATATATGCATACAAACTAATCTGCAGCCAATAAAATTAGCTAAACAGTCACACAGGCTAAAATCTTACTGCAATTACACAAATGATATAACTTCTAGACATGAACTGCCATATGTTAATTATCTGCTGCATATGTTGTGCTATTATCTGTTGCACAGGTTATACAACAGATAAACTCTATGGAAATTTCATAATTTACAGTGATTAGTGTCTTGAGGTTATATAATTTGCAACAGGAGTTCAGCCATAGCATTACAGAACTTTAGAGGTGGAATGGACTCCAAAGGCCATGGATTCAACCCCTTGCCAAAGCAAGAAATCCATGGCTAAGGAGTGTCCTCTGTGTGTTATGTTTAAATGTAATTCTCTCACACAAATGTACAAGATTACTGATGTTTTTACTCTGAATAAAAAAGGAAAAATTTGGCATGCTCTTCCTCTACTCCATGTGATGGGCCAGAGCATTTCTGATCCATTTGCTGGTAGTTTACAGTTGTTCTCGTCAATTATGGAATTCTATTAATGTAGGATCACAGAAAGACTTAAAGAAATCAAACTACGTAGATTTTTAGAGAGCTCCTTTAGCACTATGGATGGTTATTGTGTACCAAATAAGAAAACCACCAACTTTATTTTAATCTTTCTAGTGGTCAATGAAATATACTCTAATGATTCAGATGTGATGGCCTGAGCATTAATAAAACTATGGTTAGCTCCTGGTCTTAGTAAGAGATTAAACCATTCTATCGTAGTTTATTAAACCACTATTTCCTGTTGCATCCAGTCCAGAAGCAACAGGAAATATTGGTTTAATAAACCATGATAGAATGTCTGAACCTACATATGATGCAAAGGGAGAAGGAAAATGGTAGAATGGCAACCAAGTGTGCAGGCTGAAGATTGTACCATTGGTTCATGATTTATTACCGCTAGACAGATATATCCAAAGTAGGCCATAATTACTGAATCACCGAGAAACCAAAGAGAATATATATATCTTCAACTTGGTTTGCAGAAAAGCAACCCCAGGAATTCCATGCTCTGCAAAAACCCAGCAGCTTACTTGAGTTTTGAGAATAGAGAGGCCCGCCATTAACATGAGGTTGAGCAGAAAACGGAGCGGTCACAGAAGGATTCCGCCTAAATCCACCAGAAGAGGCTGAAGAAGTGGTAGAGTTGTGCCGGGAAATCTGCCTGGTCATTGTGCCATACTGGGAACCAGGAGCTGACCCAGGAAGAGCTGAAAAGCAGGAGCCAAAAGGAACCAACAAGACATAAGCAAAAGCAAAAAAACAAACAAAACAAAACACAAATACTTAGGACAAAGTGCAGAAAACCAGATGGGAGTGTTGGTGGAAAAATAAATGCATGAATCCCACAGTACATAAAATGCAGGAAACCCCAACTCTACAGAATTCCTGGAACAAATGATTAAGAAAAAGGTTACTCCATCTCTTTCTCAGACTTTCTCTGTGTATGTACCCTGTAGTGAGAGCCTTGTTGTGGCGTGAGGGCTAGAGGGGTCTAACTAGGCAGTGTTGCCCATCTCTTGTCAATGATCTTAGGCCGGGACAAAACTCACTAAAGTGTCCTCCATCACATCCCTTGGGCAAGGTGAAAGCAGAGGGCACATGTCATGGTCCGCCTAGCCAACGGGTGATGTGAAATCCAAAATGGCTTTTAAAAAAACGCATGCAGATGGACTTGATTTCCAAAGTCCATCTGCACGTGTAGAATGTCGTCACGGAGACGTCTACCAATGCGCGGACTCCTTGCTGAATAACGACTCCAAGGTATCCAAGGCAAGGTATATATACATATATATAACTTTTAAAAATACATCATGCCATTAGGCATTGGACATTGAGGCTTTCAAAATTTTCCTACAGATAAATATTCAGGCTGAGCTGCAAATAAAAGCCTGTGAACTACATTGAGTTGGAAGAAGTTTAGATATAATGCCTTTGAAAGAAAACAAGGTATCATTTTCTTTTCTTTTCAAATGATCACAAACATGATAATCAGCTTTCTGAAATGCAATATGTTTCCACTTTCCCAACAAGGGAAAAAATAAGATTTAAAAGCATATTTTTAAAAAAGCAATGAGCCAGGTTAAGCTTGCTCCATTGTTCAATAAAAGATTCTTCCCCACCTACCCCTCAAATTTGTCCACCAAATAATGATTATTAGACCCTCAAACTCTTCTTGAGCAGTGCTGTAGAGAACCTTTATTAATGCAAAGGTAATGGTCACCCTTGCTTGAAAGCCAGTCGTATCCAACTCTAGGGTGCAGTGCTCACCTCTGTTTATTGCCAAAGAGCCAGTCCTGTCTGCATTTGCAGACGTTTCCATGGACATGTGGCAGGCATGACTAGACACCGGAGTGCACGGAACACTATTTACCTTCCCACAAAAGTGGTACCTACTTATCTACTTGAAATTTCTTTCTTTCGAAGTGCTAGGTTGGCAGGAGCAGGGACAGAGATGGGAGCTCACTCCATCATGCAGCACTTGGGTCTTGAACTGCTGACCTGTCGACCTTCCAGTTGTCAAGTTCAGAGTCTTAACCACTAACCCAACACAGTCTCTTTTTCATTAAAGTAGAACCACCAATAATCTCTACTGTCACATTATACCTTGCAAAATTTATATCAACTGTGTGAAGAAACTATTACTACAAACAACTAGAAAATTTCCGGTGTCCTAAGTAGCGGCCACTGGTTTCTGGGTTTTTTGAAAAAACATAGATTCTAAAGCAAATGGATTATTTCCCATAACAGGAGGGGGAAAAACCATAGATTGTTAAGCAAATGGATTATTTTCCATAACAGAAATGGCATATTTTTGCTCTGTAAATTTAATAGAGCACCAGACCGCAACATCTAAAAAAAAAAAGCAAACCACAGATGAATATATAAAGTACCATTTCTCCACAACTATTGCACTCCAGATATGTTGAATTGCATTATGCTCTGAACTAGCAGTAATAAGACAACATAACTAGAGGATACTAGGTTGAGGAAAGGTGTAATATCCACTAAGTTGGCGTACATGATGAGAAAAGGACATGCCTACCTGCATACAGCCCAGTGTTCAATGCCTGCTTCTTAGGGCTGGGAAAAAAATCTTTCGCCTAAGACCTTGGAGAAGTACTGCCACTGATGGTGGCCAAAGTGTGGCTAAAGTTATGGTGTTGCAACTTTCATAAGTCATAGCAAACATAGGCTATTATGTGAGAAGCTCAGAACTGCAGACAAATAACATCTGGAGAGCTGCATTCTCCTTATTCTTGATGCTGACAATCCAAGTAACAACAGGTTCCTTTCTTTTATTATTATTTTACTTTGTTAAGCCTCCAAAGGCTTTCACTACAGAAAAAATTAGTTGTGGTTAGATGGGTTGAATCCCCAAAGTGTTGATTATTACAATTATTTTCATTTCTACCACTATTGTAGCTGCGGTTATTGTTGTTACTCTAGTTCTATCAGGTCAACTACATTAGTTGTAAGGGGAGATTATGTCAACAAACGTAAATAATTCCAGGATATTCAAGAGTCTCACCTATCATATTATTGCCCAACATGAGTGGTGGGGGCACTGGTGGTGCTGGTGGAGCTTCAAAAGGAAAAGGAACAGATATTTGGTGCTATTAAGATAGTTCAGATTGCTAAACTAAGCTTTGATTTGAAACTGAACCTTTTGAAGCACTGTGGAGGTCCCAGATAGAACATTTTAAACAATTGGAAACAACTGCTCATAAAGTCAACAGGAGATAGTGCAACCGTGTAGAAAGCCACTGCATCTCTTGCAACTCATCTCAGCCTATGATGAAGAGATGCTTTACCATATCTCTCACGGCAAATCATAAACCAAGGGGTAGAAAGCCAAGACAGAACAATAATCCACATCAGCACATGACAACATGCTGCAAATATGCTTGTCATGTTACGTTTACAAGTGGACTGCATGTGAACAACAGCAACATCCCTCCATTCCATAGGTTTCAATAAATAAATCGCTGGTAGGGACACAAACCATGGGCTTTGATCCTGATAGCAGCTCCATCTTCATAAAGACTTTTGGTTCCTTAACTTAAAAATCATTTAACCTATGCATACGTAAAGGGCACTCAATACTTTTATTTAAAAAATTGGGGGGGGGGAGCCAATTAAGTTATTTCAACACCTAACACACAAGATTTCCATAGAAATCAAGATGGCAAGACCAAGGTTTCAGAAGCAAGAATCAGTAGGTTTCAGGTTCTCACAGAATTACAGAATTGTAAAATTGAAAAGGAGCCAAGGATAAAATATTCTAGTCCAAGGCAGGGAATCCACTGGGAAAGCATCTGAGAAACAGCCATCCAATCTCTTTTTAATGATAATAACAGTATTCTGTTCAAGTCAATTCTGGTTTATGGTGATCCCTTTCAGGGTTTTCTAGATAGAGAGTAGTCAGAAGTGGTTTACTATTTACTTGCAGTGATGGGGAACCTTGGCACTCCAGCTGTTCTTGGACTTCAATTCCCAGAAGCCCTGATCAGTAGGGAATTGAACTTCCACCCTCTGACTTCACATTCAGGTATTTATGTACCTCACTGAACTATCCAACCAGCACAACTTCTCTTTACAAACCTCCAACAAAGGAGAGTCCAGCACCTTTTTAGGAAATCCATTCACAGTTAAACAACTCTTACCACCAGGACATTCTTCCCCTCTATTTTCACTTTAGTGAGTCCTGCTAGATTTGCTCAGGTAAATGCTGTGCCCAAAACAGCTGTTTCCTCCATTAGAGAAGTAACACACTAAAATAATCCCTGGTTTGGCTATCCTAGTGCCGACATCTTCCATTCTAGATGATGACTCAACTATCCTCCTTTAGAAGGACAATGGAAGAAAAATGTATTGTGCTGCAAGGCTTCTTTTCAAAACTGTAATCACATCAAACATTGAAGAGACAATGTAATTCTATTTGTGCCTTTTTTAAATATGAAGATTAAAAACTTCTCTTTGGTTCTCTCGTTTCTGCAAGTTTCAAGCCTGACACAGTTCTCATCATTTGCATTAGATTAGTTCGTGGAACATGGCTGTATTACACAGGAAGGTGCTTTCCATTATAAGTTCCCTTAAATATAATAATCAATATCCATTTACTGTATTAAGCAAATGGAGTGTTGGGAATAACCACTGAAAATCATAAGATGAATAAGTGCTAAATATAGGTGATTCATTGAAATGATCCTCAATTCCTTTGAACCATTTTTAAATGAACTTAAGTGCTGTGAGCAGAAGTATTTAATAAATGGGTACTGTGATTTGTGCCATTTCATAGATGGTAAAAAAAAAAACAATTTCATCATAGAAGGATTGAAAAATCAAGAGTGAAAAGTGGCAAATGAATTTTAAAATAAATCCACACCTGCCCTTAAAATTAACTCCCATAGACCAAAACAGTTTCTCCAAAGCATCAGACTAATTTTACAGCTATACAACACATTAGCTGGTAAAGCCAGTTGAGAAATACCTTGACCAACAGTTGGTGGTGAGGGGGTAGGCACGGCAATGGGAATGCCAATACTGCTGCTTCCACTGTTCTCTCGACTTCCGCTTCCACCGCTACTGCCACTGATGAAAAGAAGAAGGCACAAGTAGATAAAGAGATGCTTTGCACAGCCAGCAATTTCAACACACATGACCTTCTTAATAAAAGCCATGAGCTTTAAACCTAGTCTATCAAAAAAGCACGGGGGAAGAGAGAGCTGCTGCTTAGTATTATATCATCTGAGCAGAATGAATGAAACAGATATAGATGTAATTAGCTAGGTCATTAGATACTCACAGAGCGCCCCAGTTTCAGCTATCATGAATGAATTAAAAAGTGTTACGGACTGAGTTAAGGACTAAAGAACTGTTAGTGAGTCACAACACTCTAGTAGTTGTAGGAAGCAATTAAAAGTGATAAATGTCCGATTAAAGATTCCAAAACATAAGAAATTTTATTTCCTGGTTCCCTATGCATTAGGGAAGCACTTCTTCTTCTTCTTCTGCCATATCCGAATCTGAATCTAGGCGATCATCTATGAAGACTGTTCTGAGAATATAAATGCAGTGGCCTTTCATCTGCCTTCCGCATTAAGCATGACACCCACAGAGAAGCACTACATATTAGAATTGTTGTGAAAAGCACTAGCATAATACATCGTGCTCCTTTGGGGAGTTTTGTTGAATTTTCTCAGCAGAATAATAAAGTAAGCACATTTCTTCTAAAACAACACACAACGTTTATACTGAAAATAAATGAGAATTTGACTTATTGGCATTTTATGAGACCAACCATCCACACGAGGAGAGATGTCTCTATTTGAAAGGGCTGCAGTAGGTACATAACAGGCTGATGCACGCCCACCTCTGACTCTACTATCCAGGTGACTATTGTGTTAACCTGCAGCGTCAGAATGGCACAGGAAAGAGCATACAAGTGTTGAATATATTAATGCAATCCCACAATGCAGTGGGTTAATGTAAATTGTATATATAACCAGCCAATAGGAGTTCTCCATTTTCCCGCCTGAAGGGTCACCTGACCTGACGAGACGGCTTGCTATTCATTTTTCTGTCAGATAGCGTCTCTGAGATATTTTTCATCACCGCATTTTTCTGCTGTTCTCTCTCTCTCTCACACACACACTCTCCAATTTTGCCTTACAAGCAAAGTACATTTGTTTAAATGGTTGTACAGAACTATTTATCTACAAAAGCAATCTAAATAAATTCAAATGTAAGTAAAGGACTATTTATTCTTATACTTCAAGATGTGTGGAGAGTTTTAATTTGCTGGGCTAGAATGAGTCTAAGATTTCACCTACGGCATGCGGGCCGGCCCTGGCCTGCAACACCATTCCATCCTGCCCGTCGCCACCTCCGCTGCACCCAGAAGTGGAAGCAGGTGTGTTTGTCAGCCTCAAAACATTCCCACGCATGCGCAAATGCACCCGCATCTGTTGTAAACGCAGAAGTGGATGCATTGACAACAGCCACAAATGTGCCCCGCTTCCGGGGCATGTAGTCCATCCCACTCAGCTGTACATCGTGGCATAAAAAGGTTGGCCAACCCCAAGACTAATAAGAGAAAAGCATGACAGTTGAATAAGTTGCAAGTTAATGTACAGGCCAATGATAATGTATACTTTAAACAACTAAATCAGAAATGTATTAAATCACAGTACACACAGTGTTGATAGGCATGCTTTCAAAATAAGTCAAATGTGTAACTTCCTAAAGAGAAATCAAAAACAGCAACAGAATCTAAGCAGGTTCACACAAGGATGAGTGTTGCGCATGTCAAAGATTTTGAACATGTTGCCATGGTTGCAGCTAAATTTTGTACCACAAACGACTTGTGACACTGAAGCGACCATTTCCGCTGCCTCTAATAATGGATGCACAGGGAGAGACGTTAATGCGACTGCTTTAAATAAGATAATGTTTTAACTGACTGCAGTTCCTCTCAAAATAGAACTGTAGTCATTTTACAAGATCTACTGCAAATTTGGGGTTTATAAGCTTCCATTATGCTACTCAAAGAAAATCAAATTAACTTGCTCATTAAAATGACCATTGGTAGGCTTGTAACTAGCAGCATAACACATGAAGCTCCATTGGTCCTGGCACGTTCTTCCCTGGGGTTTGAATGACTCACTAAACCAGACTTACTGACTTTGTTAGGAAGCTATTCGGAAATAAGAGAGCAGTTCTGATCTCAGATGAATACCTTAATAGAGTCAAATCTGCAGTTAAAGTAACTGATGGTTATCAAACCTCTGTTTAAGAATGTCCAATAAAAGAAAACCCACCACCTTCTGGGCCACTCCACTCCACTGACAGCGAATCGAGCTAAACTAGGATGATCCGCGAAAGCTAACATTGAAATACAGGAGTTAGTCTTTAAGGTGCCACAACATTTTTTGTCTTTTTTTTGTTTGTTTGTTTATTCTCTGATATTCTAAAAGTCAGTATCACAGATCCAAATTTTCCAACAGGCCCAGTAGAACAAACACGACCTTTACTTTAAACAAAACAAGCTTTTGAAAGAGGAAATGCCTCATGAAGATTTTATTTCAGCGTTGCCATACCCCAGAACAGGGGTAGCAAACTCAACGCCCTGCAGAAATGTTGGATTGCCACTTTCAGTATTCCTGACCATTGCTCATAAATTGACTGCAGTTATTAAAAGTCTTACTCTAAAATATCTGTAGGGCACTAGAGGACCATCTCCTAATTATTTCAAAAAGTCTACCTGTGTGTTCTGGGCCTCTGGTTCAAGGATGCCGTTCTTCCTGGACTGTGCTGGCTTCCAAGTCTTGCAGGACTGGTCATGTAGTCATTAGGGACTGTTGGTGGTTTAACAGGTTCCAAGGTCTTATAGGGTGTATTCCGTCTAATTAAGTGAAGGAAGGAAGTCACAATTAATTTTTTAAAATGGAAAATAACCAACAGCTGCAGACATAACACATACCACCTTGAAATGCTATTTTGAAATGCTATTTTTATGTAACATTTTAAAAAATCTTGTAGTGACTAGTTAACTTACTGAACCACCTGTTTTAAAAGGTTCTGGCTCATTAAAAAGTGCTAGGTAAAGGTAAGGTAAAGGTCGCCCTTACTCGAAAGCCAGTCATGTCCGACTCTAGGGTTCAGTGCTCATCTTTATTTACAGCCAAAGAGCCAGCACTGTCTGTGTCTGTAGACATTTCCATGGACACGTGGTAGCCATGCCTCAATACCGGAGAGTTTACCTTCCCACCAAAGTGGTACCTATTTATCTACTTGCAATTTCTTGCTTTCAAACTGCTAGGTTGGGAGGAGCTGGGGCAGAGATGAGAGCTCATATTGTCGTGCAGTACTCAGGAATCAAAATCTGATCTTCCAGTTGTCGAGTTCAGCATCTTAACCACTTGAGATACACTAATTCCATTTCATAAAGTTGTACAGTAAGGTTCAGTGAATTTACACATGAAGCTAACATAACTAGAGTCCCTATCAGTCTTAATACTGTACCTGTATCTCATATATTCAACCCAGATTTGGCCACGTTACAAATGTATTCTACAGCACACCCTTAGATTAAAAATTTAGGGAAAGACTTTATACAGAGGTAAAGTATACCCAGAAACAAAGAATATACAAATACATAAATTGATGTGCTGAAGTCATCTATAAGTGGAATACAGAGCATCATATAGACAACTTCCGTATTCTTCCTATAAGTCACCTTTCCAACACCAGTTAACAGGTAATTTATTATTTATTATTATTTATTTCTTCACATTTCTATTGCCGCCCAACTCAGCAACGACTCTGAGCAGCTAACAACAATTTAAAAACAACATCAACTAACTAAAAAACCCTTAAAACCCCATTAACAAATTCAAAATTATTTACCCACTCAACCCATCTATTAAAAAAGAGAGAAATCTTAATTATATATGCCAGCAGGTGGGGGTCACCCCTCCATTGGTGCCCCACACCTGCCCTGCCAGCTAGGTTTTTAGTTCTTTCCTAAAGGGCAGCAATTCCGTCTGCAGCCATAACTCTGTTGGTAGGAGGTTCCATAGGGCCATAATACAATTGACTTTACAACTAACAACTTGGAATGGTTTCAATATAACTTTTTACACAGAAATAACATTGAAATGTTGGCTCAGTGACTTAGATATATGGTTGCAGAGGTTGGAAGTTCAATTCCCCAATATGGCTCCTAGGAGAAGAGCCAGCCTATGTAGGCATGGGAAAACTACACAGTCCCAGAACACCCCAGAAAAAGAAAATAGCAAACCACTATTTCATCTTTTGTTATCAGTATTGAGCATTACAGTTTTAATACAGTTTTTTTTCCTTTTTCAAAATGTGTATACATTTTTGGTACCCTCTGTATCTATCCAATCTATCCCACTTCCTATGAAGACTCAGTTTTCCGATCCCAATGTCTTTGGCTAGTGTCCTGCCATTCCAGAGCTAAATAGTGTCCTAGAGCAGTGATGGCAAACCTTTTAGAGACTGAGTGGCTAAACTGCAACTCAAAACCCACTTATTTATTGCAAAGTGCCAACACAGCCACAGAGAAGGAAGGAAACGTTCCCATTGGGCTGCTGGGCTTATGCGTGGGGCAAAATCTGTGCTGGGGGGAGGGAGGAAACACTCCCATTGGGCTGCTGGGCAGAGGGGGCAGGGCAAATTCTGTGCTTGGGTGACTGCAATGGGTGCCCACAGAGAGAGCTCCTAGTGCCATCAGTTCGCCACTACTGTCCTAGAGAATACAGCCTCATGAATAGAAAATCCCTGTTCATCTAGAAAATAGGTTAGGCATTACATTGGCTATATCCAAATTTAATAAACAGATGTTAGACTGCAAAACTAGAACAATGTCCAAATTTAAAAGCGGATGTTCCTTTCATGTTATTGAAGGACTTCTTAACAGAAATTAGACATTTAGGTGCAAAATAAATGAAACAGCAGTTTCTTCACACAACTTGTACTTCCTACGTTCAGGGAAAGTCCCCAATGTAACAAGCTGAATTTGCTTAAAACTAAGTTCATTCAGATATAGGGAACTAATTAATTTCCCATAGCCTCATGAAAAGATGCTCCATCTTAAAGTGACAAAATTATATTATGAATGGTGTATGCTATTTAACAGTAACCAAACATAAAACCTCACATGCTACATAAAGTTGACAGAAGCAATTAAAATTGTGTTCTTTGCCAACAGAAAAGCAGAATTAAGAAGACTTATTCTTACCCCAGAGTGCCCCGGCCTGACATGGGAGGACTTGGTGGTTTTTGTGTAGGCGGATTTGTTCTTGACAAAGTGCCAGTTCTCGCAGGCTGATTGTTTCCATGCTGAAAACCAGAATAATACTTTAAAGTTTGGGACGGAAATAGCTCTCACTATATGCTGCTGTGATGCTTCAACACACTAATACAAATTAAAGATTCCCAGACAGCTTTTAAACCACAGCTTCTTTTACCCAATATTGGATTAAGCATAGTAAGATAAATCCATCTCTAAGATTTTTAGTTTCCTCATCTCTCCGCCGCCCTTCAATTTTTTCCCTACGGTTGATAAAACTCTAAACTGTGCTGAGAAAGTAAATAATGGCTCACGAACCAAACTTTACTTCAACAATGGCTTTAGATCGACTGAATGTGTTTGGTGAGCTAATACGCTTATTTAATGCAGCTAACTGATTAGCACAGGCATGCAAGTATTTCTGGAGAATCTTGTCTAAATGTAAGTTATTAAGAGAAAAAGCATCTATCCAATCAAAGCGAAGTAACAAGTATGTTAGAGAAATTAAATGTTATATATGAATAAAACACACTTGTCAATATATCGGTGATATAGTGACTTGTCAGCAGGAATTGAAGCTGAGCATATCTAAAATAACCCAACTGGGGAAAGGAGCAGAGAAAGTACAGGAAAGCGAGCTAACTTTCAGGTGTAACGGCTCAGCAGCCTCTATTGTCACGGGGTGTGATGGGGGCAAATGAGAAATCTTACCTTGGCTTTTAGCCACTTATGTTGGCAAAAAGAAAAGAAGGGAAAAAAGTAGAAATTAATGGCAAATCTATTACCCATCCACATGGCAGGCTTAAATAATAATGGTACAACATTCTCTGCATAAATATTTTTTCCTCACTGCAAGCAAGGTACCATAATACACACGTCTGATTCATGTCTAATTCCAATTTAACAAAATGAAGTCTCATGACTGATCTTCACATCTTTCTGCGCAAAGTCAATTCACACAGACAAATCCTACCATGTCATTCATTTGGATAAAGGCTAGTTTGGGCCAATCTATACTTATAATTTAATTAATTTAATTTAATTTAATTATCACATTTATATACCGCCCACTCGGCCAAAGCCAACTCAGGGCGGTTCACAACAAGAATTAAAAGCACATGTTAAAAACAATTAAAACAGTTAAAACAGTTAAGACTACCCACCCCCGAAAACAAGGGCTGCAGGATCCAAAGGCACCATAGGGAAGAGTTCTTCTACACCAACCACCCCATGGTGGTTACCCTTCCACCTGTGCCCCAGACTTGACCCGCCAGCCAGGTTTTAAGATCCTTTCTGAAAGGCAGCAACTCCGTCCGGAGGCGTAATTCTGTTGGCAGGAGGTTCCAGAGAGCCGGTGCATACACGGAGAAGGCTCTCCTCCTTGTGCCAGAGAGGCGAGCCCCTCTGGCTGATGGAACAATTAGAGAGCCCCTCCGGTCCGCTCTGGTTGGACGGACAGACGTCCTCAGGGCGATGCGGTCTCTTAGGTAACCCGGCCCACTACCATATAGGGCTTTAAAGGTCAAAACCAGCACCTTGAATTGCACCCGGAGACAGACTGGCAGCCAGTGCAGCTCCCGGAGCAGTGGCGAAGCACGGGCATAACGCCCACACCCCATCACCACCCGGGCAGCCGCATTTTGGACCAGCTGTAGCCTCCGAATGGTCGTCAAGGGCAGCCCCATGTAGAGCGCATGGCAATAATCCAGTCTTGAGGTAACCAGAGCGTGGGTGACCATGAGCAAGGAGTCCCGGTCCAGGAGTGGGCGCAACTGGCGAATCACCCGAAGTTGGGCGAAAGCCCTCCTGGTCACAGCCACCACCTGTTCTTCTAGCAGTAGCCGTGAATCCAGGAGGACCCCCAAGTTGCGCACCGGGTCTGTCTGTGGCAGAATAGCCCCATCCAGAACCAACGATGGTAGCTCCCGGGTTAACACAGGACCCCCTATCCATAGCCACTCAGTCTTGCTGGGATTCAGTTGTAGCCCGTTAGCCCCCATCCAGACCCCCACAGCTTCCAGGCATCTGGAAAGGACTTTGACGGCATCACTGGGGTCCCCATGGGCCGAGATGTACAACTGAGTGTCATCCGCGTACTGATGGTACCGCACCCCATGGGAACGAATGATCTCACCCAGCGGTTTCATGTAGATGTTAAATAGGAGAGGAGAGAGCACCGAGCCCTGAGGCACCCCCCATTTGAGGGGCCTAGGACTGGACCTCTCACTCTCCAACCACACCGACTGGGACCGACCCCTCAGAAATGAGGAAAACCAGGACCACACAGTACCCTGGATTCCCAAACCTCGGAGCCGTTCCAGAAGGATACCGTGGTCGACGGTATCGAAAGCTGCTGAGAGGTCAAGAAGAGCAAGGATGGATGGGTGACCACCGTCCCGCTCCCGCCAGAGATCATCCATCAGCGCGACCAATGCCGTCTCGGTACCATATCCAGGCCTGAATCCTGACTGAAAGGGGTCCAGGTAATCCGTGGGTGAATATAGAGTGTGGGTGAATATTACTCTGGGTCTCTTTCCCAGAAATCACCATTGAAGTGGGGGGGGGGGACTAAAATTTACAATTTGGATGATGCCCTTGTCCAGAGAATTCTAAGTCACAAATGTTTCAAGTTTGCCAGGACTTTTGAACAAGCAAAACAGCAAACAAAACACATGTGGAAAGAGATTAATCTGGCTTCCTCTCTCCAGGTTTTCCAGAAATTGTTAAAAATACATCTATATGAAGTGATCTTTGCTGAGTTTCTTCCCTAGGGAAAGAAAGTTTACTTAGTCTAAGGCAGTGATGGTGAACCTTTTGGAGACCAAGTGCCCAGAGGGGCATGGTGAACTATGTGCTGGGGGAGGAAGGAATCACTCCCATTGGGCTGCTGGACAGAGAGGATGGGTGAACTCTGTGCTGGGGGAATTGCTCCCATTGGGCTGCTGGGCAAAGGGGCAGGGTGAACTCTGTGCTGGGGGAGGAAGGAAGCACTCCCATTGGGCTGCTGGGCAGAATGAACTTAGTGCTGGGGAGGAGGGATGAAGTGCTTCCATTGGGCTGCTGGACAGAGGGGTGGGGCAACCTCTGTGCTGAGGGAAGGGAGGAAGCACTCCCATTGGGCTGCTGGGCAGAGGGGCAGTGGGAACACTGTGCTGGGAGGAAGGAAGAAGCAACGGCGTGCATTCCAACAGAGAAGGGTGGGAGAGCCCTCTCTCACACACTTGCCATTGATTCCCCACCACTGGTCTAGGGTGTGTTGTTTTTTTTTACCCTGGTCTATAGAGTTTTGTGTTTATTGTCCACATTTGATTGCCACTTGCGCAATGTCTTTTGTCGCCATCTGGGGTTTTATATATTGTTAATTGGATCAGTTGTTATGTCATGTATGCATTCTGTTAACCGCCATGAGATTATCTGACACTAAATTTGGCAATATACAAATACAAAAACTCAGCTAGGAGAAATGAGAATGCAAAAACACGCTAAATGCTAGCCTGATCCAGCTGTGACAGTTTGCTCATTTGTTAGAGAACTCTCATCGAATCATGTTTCACTTACATGTTCCCATATGTAAAATGGGAATATTTCTGTCCAACAAAACAAGAAGATAGATCAGAGTTGCAAAGTATTCAGAATAAGGAAAAACGGTTTCCCTATCGCACAACACTAGAACTAGGGGACACTCCATGAAATCTTTTGGTGCTAGTTCTCAAACAAATAAGAGAAAGTACTTTTTCACCCAGAGGATTACTGGTCTATGGAACTCCCTGCCAGAAGAAGTGGTGACAGCTGTCAGTCTTGACAGCTTTAAGAAAGGATTAGACAAGTTCATGGAGGACAAGGGTATCCATGGCTATAATTATGGATACCTAAGGACAACCTCCGGGTTAGAGAGATAGGCAGGATATCTCTCAATGCCATTTCCAGGGAATCCAAACAGGTGAAGGCATCTGCTTGGAAATAATACCCTGAAGCAAATGGTGAGCCACTGTATGAGACAGAATGCTGGACTGGATGGGCTGTGGCTTGTTCCAGCAAGGCTGTTCTTATGTTTTTATGTTCTTATGTAGAATGTCCTTGATCCTATATAAAAAAGCTAAGTACAGTACCTAACTCAAGATATTTTAAATGGATGTGTTTAGTCTTAAAGCCAAGGAGTAGGTCTTTCCACTCTAGTTTATGCATTTAAATCCAGCTTAATCAACTACAGTCAGCAATATACACTTAGAAGGTTAGAGATAAAAAGGGTTAGATAGCTTTGCATAAATTTACATGAATATCTTTCATAACCAACACCTTGGGGAAATTCTTGCTGGCAGCTGGATTCTAAATCATATTAGAGAAATTTTGTATCTGTCCAGACTGGAAGGAATATTATCCACAGATGTATACCACATTTGTTACATCTCTAATAACAAAACATTTTGCAGTTACATATAACCAGCATTCAATGTTACATGTAAAGTTTATTTGCTTCCAAATGTGCCCAGAATATAATGTTTGGTAAGGTAAAGGTCGCCCTTACTCGAAAGCCAGTCGTATCCGACTCTAGGATTCAGTGATCATCTCCATTTACAGCCCAAGAGCCAGTGCTGTCTGCATTTTGCAGACATTTCTCTGGACATGTGGCAGGCATGACTAGACACTGGAGTGCACGGAACACTGTTTATCTTCCCACCGAAGTGGTACCTATTTATCTACTTGCGATTTCTTGCTTTCGAACTGCTAGGTTGGCAGGAGCTGGGACAGAGACGGGAGCCCACTCCATTGTGCAGCACTCGGGTCTCGAATTGCTGACCTGCCGACCTTCCAGTCATCAAGTTCAACGTCTTAACCGCTAA
Source organism: Bradypodion pumilum (assembly GCA_035047305.1). NCBI lineage: Eukaryota > Metazoa > Chordata > Lepidosauria > Squamata > Chamaeleonidae > Bradypodion > Bradypodion pumilum. Next base: position 19,781,874 of record JAWDJD010000006.1, on the reverse strand, counting down.
GACGCAGCAGTCCCTATAATGTTTGGTACCTTTCTACAATACTTAAAATTTTACTTCAGCATCTTACAAAGGCAGGTAAGTACTATTACATCCATGCTACGGATCAGGGGACATGATAAGAGAATGCCTTAAAGAAGGAAACCCAATAAAGTTAATAGGTAGAAGTAAGATTTCCCAGCTCACGTTTCAGCCTACCAAGGTAGAACATTGAAGAAACAATATAAATGAGTCAATCTCTTTCATGGGGAAGAGACCTTAGACTAACCAAACTGCACATATAAAAGGCCACCATTTGGCAGACTCAAACTTCAGTTACCAAACCCAACCAAATTTCATATTTCCGAAACTCAATCAGGTTTGGAAACCAAGCAAGAATGTTGGGTATTGAGGATATTCTCCAATTTCAAGCACAAATTCTGTAGACACAGCAGATAGAAATCACAACATTTAATCCTCAGTTTTATCCTCTTGCTGAACAGCCATGGAACTGAATTCCACCCATTTCTCTTTGAGACTCGCAATCAGTGATGCACTGCAGCAGATTCTGCAGAACCGGTAGTGGAAATTCCCCTAGCCCATGCCCACTTGGTTGGCCACATCCACCTCCATAGCCCATAATGCAGGATGTTTAGCCCTACCCACAGATTTGGCCAGCCCACGGAGTAGGTAGTAAAACTTTTTGCAGTGCATCACTGCTCACAATAAATCACTTTTACAAGGAACCAAATCTTCTTTAAATTTGTTTATGCAAGTCAGTATTCCAACATTTCTTTTCAGTATCGAAGGAGAGCATAAAGAATACAGTGGGGAAGGAAAGGGATGTGTCACATTAATCGGAAATTGGTTTTCTTTAATTTTAAAACAGGCTTGTCATTTTATAGCCTATCTCTTAAAGCAAAGTCTCATGAACGTTTGTTTTACTGTGCCTTTGAAATCATTCAAAAGGCATTTCAGGAGATAAGCAATCTAAAGCACAGAAAACTAGTAAAGGACTTTCATTTTCTCTCCCTAAATAGGATAGCATTGCTAATTGTGGAATGTGATGAAAGTCTATTCCATCAAATCAACAAAAACTTCTGTTTTCTTAGGCCTTTGAAATTGGGAAACCAACATACACTGCAAACAAGTCTTAATGTTATTATTTGGCTCAACAAACAGATGTTATTTGCATCACTGGATTGTGTGTGATACTTCCACATGCTTTCACCAGGTGCTAACTTGGAAATAATTAGAAAGGTAACTTAAATTCATGAAGTTTTTTTATTTTTTTAATCGTGTCAGAAGCACACAAAGGTGCTTTCTGGGTTGAAAGGATTTTGCTGGAGGAACTCCACTCAGGGGACACCTGAATGAGGCTCCTTTCATGTCCGCAAGATCTTTTCCAACTGAAGCGGTTCCTATTTATCTACTTGCAATTTCTTGCTTTAGAACTGCTAAGTTGGCAGGAGCTGGGACAGAGGCAGGGGCTCATTCTGTCATGCAGTACTCGGGTCTTGAACTGCTGACTTGCGACCTTCCAGCTATCAAGGTGAACCTTAACTCTTGAGCCCCCACAGTCCCAATTCATGAAGTAAGAAGACAACAAACTGCTGGTTTCCAAAAAGCCAAACTCACTGTTATAAGCAATATAAAATCATCCACTGCTATCAAAGTGTTCTTTTCTGAAATATATATTTGTTAAGTTCTTTAGCAGCTAGGCACCATTTTAAACAGACTACAGTATAAGTTCCAATTACCATCTCCCCCCCCCCCTTAAATAACTGATGATGCTTAAGAGGTAATGCTGTTCTTACCTTTACACCATGTCCCACATCATCCAGTACTGTGTAGTCTATGGGTTTTCGAATATACCTTACAGGACGTTCCATATTTGCTGGAGCAATGATTTTGTGTGTTCTGGATGTATTCTTATTGGTTGTCAGAATGCCGATTTCTCTACGGGCTACTTTCTCTTTATGTATGTCCACCGTCTGCAAAGAAGGAAAGAATTCTACTTTTAGGGCTGCCCATGAAGCAAAACAGAGCGTTTGATTTCTAAATCCATCATCATTCAGAGAAAACATGTAACGTATGCTATTTCCACTCTGCTACAATTATCTTCTTTCATTTCCCTAGACCAGTGGTTCACAACTCCGGGGCACCAGATGTTCTTGGACTATAGCTGCCAGAAATCTTGGCCAGTACAGAAAATGGTAAAGGCTTCTGTGAGTTTTAGTCCAAGAATATATGGTGTCCTAATTTTGGGAATCACGCCCTAGATAACCCTAATTTTGATTCTGAGTCCAGAACCACTCAGAAGTTTTCAGTGTTCACTTGCTAATATTAAAATTGCTTCTTTTGGATAGGGAGCGCTAATGTAAAATGACATGCAAAGACACTGGATATAAATTGGTTAGCATACATTTTCTAAAAATCATGAAACAGCAAGATGAGAAGTATATATCATGCTCAGATGGATATCCTTTTCACCCCATATAATAATACTTAGGGCAGGGTTTTCCAACTTTTGGTTTTTGGAATTCAATTCCCAAGAAGACTAAGTCAAATCCCCAAAGCGCTGATCAGCCAATGTACTGAACAATTCAAGGCATGCCACTAAAAACCTAGGACTTAAAAGGCGAGGGGAACGCCCAGCGGAATGCCACTTCCGCACACCTGGCCCCACTGGGGGCGAAGAGGCTTCCCGGCCACGCCACCGGCCGGAGCCCTGGGCCCCGCCCCCCCTCGCCCTAGGACTTGAAAGGCAAGGGGGACGCTCAGCGGAACGCCACCACCGCACACCTGGCCCCGCTGGGGGCGAAGAGGCTTCCCGGCCACGCCACCGGCCGGAGCCCGCCCCCCCTCGCTCTAGGACTTAAAAGGCGAGGGGGACGCCCAGCTGAACGCCACTGCCGCACACTTGGCCCCGCTGGGGGTGAGGAGGCTTCCCGGCCACGCCACTGGCCAGAGCCCTGGGCCCTGCCCTCCCTTGCCCTAGGACTTGAAATGCGAGGGGGACGCCCAACGGAATGCTATCGCCGCATACCTGGCCCCGCTGGGGGCGAAGAGGCTTCCAGGCCCCGCCCTCCCCCTTCGAGGGTCTCTGAAGGCATGGGAATTTGTGGGTGGTTCTAGCTGATTTGTATTTATTGCATTTTTGTATTGTAGTTGGTGTAATACCACCGACTGTTGTGTAATTTTGCATTGTTGTTTTGCTTGTGAAATTGTATTTTGCTTTGTATTGGTGCTATATTGTATTTCTGTACGTTATGCATTGTGAACCGCTTTGGGTTGTCTGCTGGACGAGGAAAGCGGTATATAAGAATAAATTTCAATTCAATTCAATTCAATTCAATTCAACCACAAATTTAAAATGACACACATACTATGCATATGCATGTACATCCTCAAATCTACAGTTTATTCTGATGTGTAGAAGATGGGCCAGAAGTGAAATAAAGATATGAACAACCTCACTCAAGTCTTTCCAGTTCATTAGCATTTCAAAATATCAGGTCACCTGTTGTTCTGTCCATATCTCTCCCACCACATGAAAATCAGAATTCTTTAGCTTATATGCAGAACAAGGGAGATGAGTGGAAGAAACAAGATATGTTAGACACTGGAGTCAAATTCTTTCAAAAGTAGGCTTTCTAACCCAACTTTCCATTAACGAAATGCAAAATTAAGTCATCAAAAAAAGCCTCAAATGGTTCTCAATCCCATTTGCCAAACATCCCTTTAATAAATTACAAAGTAAATTTTTGAAAGAACTAAGAGAGCCTTCACAACATTTAATATTCTGCAAACCACACAAGACAATGCAAAAGAGCAATGGAGAAGAGAGAATTTCACAGATTAGATATTCTGTTTTCAATTTTCATATTATTTCAATATCTACAAATTTGTAAACAATGCAGACACTCTAGTGTTCCATTATGTTTCCCAGAGAGATGTTTGCAAGTATATGAGGCACTGATGTATTTGAGCCTCAGCCTCCAACATAAATTATATTTATAATTTGCTTGAGAGTCTCTTCTACCTGTAGAAGTCATTCCATTAACCTTTGTTCAGAATACTAAGGATGCAAAACACAAAAAGGCGCCGTGCCTTTGTTTACCCAACAGCGATGTGGACTTAGCAATTGGTTTCCTAACCAAAATTAAATTGGGTAAGATAAATGATTAATGAATTCACTCGGATGAGCGCAGAAACACAGATTTCTCTACACAGACCGCTACAAGCGGCACAGGCTAGAATTCTCCTATGGAAGTAAGGGCACATGACAATGTTGCAACAGGGTTTTTCCTTCCTCCAAGGCAAACCTTCCATCACATAATTAACCTCACAACTACCTCAAGAAATGGAGCCTTCTAGGAAAGCTGTCCTTTCGCTCCACATTCCTTCAACAGGACTCTACCCAGTTTTCTTTAATACACGTGTTAAAGAGGACTAAAGAGCCCATCTGTCAGTATAGATGGGACTGTCCACCTATATATGCTGACAAATGGATTCATTCCTATATAACAACTTAGTTCTGTTTAAGTGTTATGCAATCCTAACCATGCAAACCATGAGTGTGGTTAGGTAAAGCTCACCTTTGCTCGAAAGCCAGTCATATCTGACTCTAAGGTTCAGTGCTCATCTCGGTTTATAGCCAAGGAGCCAGTGCTGTGGCAGGCATGACTAGACATGGGAGTGCACAGAACGCTGTTTACCTTCCCACCAAATTGATACCTATTTATCTACTTGCGATTTCTTTCTTTCAGACTGCAAGGCTGGCAGGAGCTGAGACAGAGATGGGCGCTCAGTACTGAAACATAATTATTTTCTTCCTATTAACATATTTCTCAAGCCTTCCCACACATGAAAGAAGACAGCTAATTCTACATTGGACCAGTGGGGACTCAGGGCGGCAGTGGCACCACCACATACCTGTCAAGTTTTGGATTTGGAAATAAGGGAAATTTCCCGGCAAATAAGGGATACTTGACAGCTATGCTTATCCTGTGCTGCCCTCCAATGGCGGCAATAGGGCATTGCAGTCTAATTAATAAGGGATGACGGCGGGAAAGAGGGTAAAATAAGGGGTTTTCCCGGCCAATAAGGGATACTTGACAGCTATGCACCACCAGTCCAGCCACTGAACACTCTGAGGGGGTGTGAACTGGCCTCCGGCTTTAAAAGGTTGAGGACCCCTGCTGTAGAATAAAGACAAAAGGTATTTCTGTTTGTGAGGCAGAGGTTTGAATCCAGACATCTGAGCAACCTAGTTTATTCTAATTGGCTGCATTTTGGCCTGTAATCTAGTGTGCTACTAACTGGGTCATATTTTGTCTCATGTACTGTTGCAGTCCTTCCTTTGCTGAAAAATAAAATGAGCCATAAAACACACTGTGGAAAAGGCAGTCCTATATATAGTAATTAATAATGATTCTTTTACTTCCAGGTCAGTTCTGCCTTATGGCGACTCTTTCCAGGGTTTTCTAGACAGACAGTACTCAAAAGTGACTTGTTCTGGAGCATTCTGGATTGTGTAGCTTGCGCAAAGCTACTCCCAACATCTGGCTCCATGGCCATAAACCTAACTCAATGAATTATCTAGCCAGCTTTATTCACTGCAAACTTTTAACATAGAAATAGTCTATTTTTTGGTGCCAGGACTGCGGTGTCTAATGAATTCACTCGGATGAGCACAGAAATACAGATGCTGAACATGAAGACTGAAAGGTTAGAATTCGAGACCCGAGTACTGCATGACGGAGAGGTCCCATCTCTGTCCCATCTCCTGCCAACCTAAGAGTTGGAAAACACTAAATTGCAAGTAGATAATAAGGGACCACTTCAGTGGGAAGGTAAATAGCATTCCATGCATTCCAGTGTCTAGGTATGCCTGCCACATGTCCACAGAAACGTCTGCAAACACAGACAGCACTGGCTCTTTGGCTATAAACAGAGTTAAGCACTGAATCCTAGAGTCAAATATGAATGGCTTTCGAGCAAGGGCAACCTTTACTTTTACCTTACAGGAGTGACTAGAAGGGATGAAAGCAGGAATGAGACTATAAGGGAAAGAATTGGAATAGAACCAATCTTAAACTACATAGAGAGATAACAAATAAAGTGAGAATTTTTGAAATGGTAGCCGTGTTAGTTTGTGTTTCAAGCATATCAGAGAGTAAAGAAAAGAAAAAGACAAAAAAAACATTGTGGCACGTTAAAGACTAACTGCAAATAAAGTGGTTTGTCCATTTGGGGAGAATATCTTGGAATTCCATACCATACAAGGCAGATGTGAAAAGAGGAAAAGGACAAAGAGCACGAGGCAGACCCAGAGGAAGGTAAAGCGACAATATTAAAGACATATTACAAGAACACCAAATAACACCAGTGGAGTTTGCTAGAAGGGCCTAAAGCAAGAACCTTATATCTCCCTCCAACCCCAAAGGGGTAAAAGAGGAAGCAAAGAATAATACTGTATAGTAGGGGTGCCCAAACCATGGCCCGTGGGCCAGATCTGGCCCCCGACACCAATGCATCTGGCCCACGCTGCCCTTGCCACTCCTGGAAGCAGAAGTAAAATGCACCCATACAGATGTGTTTTAGTTCTGCTTCCAGGAGCAGCAAGGGCAGCATGGGCTGGATGAATTGGTATTCGGGTCAGATCTGGACCATGGGTCATAGTTTGGGCACCCCAGTTTAAGCAGAGAAAATGGCAGCCTAAAAATCTATCTCATCCTATTGCAGAATAGATTGCAAGAAACGTTTTACTTCCACTTCATGTGGGAGGAACCACATGACCGGCCCACGGCCCAAAAAGCTTGGGCACCCCTGCTGTATAGAGTGCAGCGTGGTACATTGGGAGAGAGGCACATATGAACACGTACCTTGCCCTTTCAAGGATGGGAATGTGTCTCCTCAAATCATAGGAAAGCAGCTAAATAATGTTGGCATATGTGTATGTTGCACATGCAGGTATGCCTACTTGATTGAGACACTTCCCAGAGATAGAATCACTCTGTCCACAGAGAAATAGCCTTTGTTCCAATCTTATATTCCTACATAAGGTGGCTCCGAAGTATATAGCATTTTATCTAACAGGAAGATGTACGCAGCAATTATGTTTTATTTTTTAAAATCTGGGATGCATTATATTGTTCCCAATACAATCTTCATGGTTGATCACCATGATGACAGCCAATATTCAGAATCATATACGGCACATGAAGAAGAAGTCTGGGATAAGGAGAGATTCAAAAAAAAAAAAACAACCCGAGGTTTTTGCTGCACATGCCACTGAAAGATGTACCTCATGCATACAGTGATATTATCTGAAGGAAAAGGAAATCCCCTCAGATGAAGAGTGAGAAAAAAGGAACAGGGGAGGAAGCAAAAAAGAAAGCACACTGTTGACACTTTTTAGTGTATTTTTTCTCTGACGGATCTGAGCCATTTCACACAACTAGCCTTAGACTCAGAATGTAGTTTTCATATCACGAACTGCTTTGAGACACAGTGTCTGATAGCTGTGGGTAAATGTGATGGAAAAAACATTTACATTCTGGTCCCAGACTTACAGAAGAAAGGAAATTGGGAATTTAGCTTGCATACAGATATTTCAAGCCCCACTTCATTCATACAAATGCTCCACATACTATAATTGCTGAGGGAAAACAATCAATTCTGCACCCGCATCAGCTGCAACAAATGTGTGAATGATAGACATACTCCACAAAATACATTGCTTTTCAACGGCTCGGTAGACATATACTTGGATAACCTAGCCCATTTAGGTTTCTTCACCAAATGCACCCTGACACTTTAAAGCAGGGGTGCACAAACATTTTGGGCCGTGGGCCGATCTCGTGGTTCAGGGGGCTGGTCACTATGGCTGGGGGGGCTGGATGAACTGGTGTCGGGGACCCGATCCAGACCCCATGCTATAGTTTGGGCACCTCTACTTTAAAGACATGAAGTACCCATTCACATGGGATGGCTACAAGCCTCTGTTTCCGGTTAGAGTTGCCATATGTAACGGAAAACCATGATTTTCACATTTTGTAACTGTCTTGCACGGTTCGATAAAAAACATGAACGTTTCACGGATTTCAAACCACTTGATTTGGAAGAAAACAAATTCTTGCACTTCTATTAGAATGACCAGTAGGTGGCAGCAGCAGAAGCTTGGTAAACAAGGGGGTGGGGAGAAATGCGCCTGCCCTCTGTTCTCTGTAGCAGCAGGAGTTCGATACCCGAATACTGCAGAACGGAATGAGCTCCCGCCTCCCGTCTTTGTCCCAGCTCCTGCAAGCCTAGCAGTTTGAAAGCAAGAAATGGCAAGTAGGTAAATAGGGACCACTTGTTGTTTTAAATTGTTCATAGTATTGTTCTTATTTTTTGGTTGTTGTTAGCCACCCTGAGTGATGTTCTACATCAGGAGGGCAGGATATAAATTCATCATATAAATAAATAAATAAATAAATAAATAAAAGTAAAAGTCACCCTTGCTCAAGAACCAGTCGTATCCAACTCTAGGGTTCAGCGTTCATCTCTGTTTATAGCCAAAGAGCCAGCGTTGTCTGCATCTGACTCTCTACTGCCTGGCCAAGAACAACCATGTCCTGCGTGGAAAGCTCTAAATAGACTGTGTGCAGGGGTAGGAAGATCAAGGGCTAATTTGAGAAAGTGAAGCGGAGAGGAACAAACTATTGCCCATATGATACAATGCACACAATGCCCTTCAACGTGCACTGAGGAGGACTTTATGTTGTCAAGAGGAAATGCTGTCGATGTGGTCCGCTATAGGGGGAATGTCATCTAATTCCTGTTTGTTTTAGATGTTAATTTTAGCTTTGTATGTTATTATATGGTTGTGGTGCCTCTGACACGAAGAAAGAAAGAAAGATCCCAAACTAAAATCCTGAGTTGGAAATAAAATGCATACATGTGTTTACAAAATGTATCTTTATTGAGACAGTTATAAGAGGTTTCACCTCCTGGAAACCTCTTATACCGTAATACCTCATACAAAGTCCGCATCATACAACATCGGATTCATACAACATTGCCTAATCCCTTGAAAAAAGTTGCCTCATACAAAGTCGTGTGATGTTGTATGAGGCATTGGGGTTTTCCCAGGTTGCATTGTGCCTGGGCAGTATAAAAGGCAGGACACATGCGTGCATTGCTCTTGTGGGTTTTGCATGAGGCAAAGAGTGTTTAGGAGTGGTTTTGAGCGCGATTTTGGATTTTTTTTTGTCAGAATTTTTAGAAGCATTCCTGGGATTTTTGCAGCATTCTTCAGGTTCTTGGACAATCAGGGGTGTTTGACATGTTTTTGTAATGTATTTAGCCTTTAGACAATGATTTCTTAAAGTTCTGTCAGTTTCCTGTCTGTTTCCTTGACTTTGCCCTGAAGTCTGTGCTGTCACAGTACAATGTATCTCTATGGAAACGACATTGTACGAGGCATCGTGGCAAGGATTTGGACGTTGTATGAGGCATCGCAGCAAGGATTTTGCATGCCTCATACAAAGTCCAAATCCATATAAAGTCCAAACTTGTGGAACCAAGTTTGGACGTTGTATGAAGTATCACTGTAACTGGTAAAGTAGCAACTATCTCTCTGCACTAAGAGTGGAGAATAAAGCAGGAAGACATAGTTGAAAATGTCTGCATACAAAAACAAAACAAAACAAAAATACACTCAGCCAGAAAGTTAATTTGTCCTCATGTGGTAAATGGGAATATTTCAGACTTCTGTCTTCCTTGATGCAAACTACCGAAATAGCAGAAGGCATGGAGAGTGTTGGCTGGTTGGTCTCAGAGAAAAAGTAGGCATTTCCATGAGATCTTCACATTTGTAAAATGTGCAGCACTGAAAAATAAAATCACTCTTGTCTCCCTGTCCTATAAATGCAGCAGAACCCGGATGTGTTGTTTATGTTTTCCTGACTAATCAGCTTGTCCTGCTGAGCTTGCTATATATGCACCCATCACTGTGACAAAAGGAAATGACACCAGATGTGCACAGAAATGGGAGGTTTATGCAAACTGTAATTAAATCCCCTGGCAAGATGAGATCTCTCAAGTGGAAATGTGGACATTTTAGAGATATAAAGACCCTAGGCCAGTGGTGGCAAACGTACAGCACGCGTGCCACAGGAGGCACATAGAGCCGTCTATGCTGGCACGTGCACCGTCACTCCACCACAGAGTTTGCCCTGCCCCTCTGCCCAGCAGCCCAATGGGAGCGCTTCCTCCCTCCCCCAGCACAGAGTTCACTCTGTCCAGCAGCCCAATGGGAGTGCTTCCTCCCTCCCCAGCAGTGTTTGCCCCATCCCTTTGCCCAGCAGCCCAATGGGAACACTTTCTCCCTCCCCCCATTACAGAGCTCACCCCGTCCTTCTGTTTGGGCACTCAGTCTCTAAAAGGTTCACCATCACTGCCTTAGGCAGATAATGAAAAAATTAGGGAAAAAGTGAAACATCTTGGAGTACATGGGGGAAGAAAATTAGATTAATTATGTTCTCTCTTGGGATTTTTAAAATGCATTTTTAAGATAAAGTTTAATTTGTTCATTTGACAGAAACGTGTACTATATTTATGCAGGATTCCAAATTTAAATGATAGTGAACTCTTGTGTATAATGTGAAGTTTGAGTCTGAATCTCAATAATTCTGAACCCCAAACAGGTATCTTCTGTTATTACTGGTCGTAAAAAGCCATGCTGATTTGTAAACATGTTATACTAACCAACCGTTGTATGCCTCTGTACCTGATATGTATAAATTAATACAATGAAGTCTCACCCTTATGTCTAACGAAGTGAACTTGATCCATGAAAGCTAACATTAAAATACAGCAGGTAGTCTTTTAAAGTACCACAATGTTTTTGTCTTGTTTTGTTTACTCTCTGATGCTTGCACAGACTACCATGCCTTTGTTGTTCAGTCGCACAGTCGACTCCGACCCTTTGCGACCCCATGGACCATTTTCCTCCAGGCGCCTCTGTCCTCCACCATCCCCTTCAGCCCTCCCAGCTCTGTGCCCATTGTGTCTACAATGCCATCTAGCCATCTCATCCTTGGCCTCCCCCTTCTTCTTTTGCCCTCCACCTTTCCCAGCATCAATGCCTTCTCAAGTGAATCCTCCCTTCTCATTTGATGTCCAAAGTACTTTAGCTTCATCTTTACTATTTGACCTTCCAATGAGCAGTCAGGGTTAATTTCTTCTAAGATTGACCTATTTGTTCTCCTCGCTGTCCAGGGGACTCTCAAAACCCTCCTCCAACACCACATTTCAAAGGCATCTATTCTTCTACGTTCAGCCTTCCTAATTGTCCAGCTCTCACATCCATACATTACTACTGGGAAAACCATTGCTTTGACTATTCTAATTTTTGTTTGCAATGTGATGTCTCTGCTTTTCACTATGTTCCCCAGGTTTCTCATCGCTTGTCTCCCAAGAATCAGTCGCCTTTTTATTTCATGGCTACAATCCCCATCTGCAGTGATCTTTGATCCTAAGAAAGTAAAATCTGTCACTGCTTCTACTTCTTCCCCGTCTATTTTCCAGGAACTGATTGGGCCTGTTGCCATTATCTTGGTTTTCTTGATATTGAGTCTCAGGCCAGCTTTTGCACTCTCCTCCTTCAGCCCAATCAAGAGATTCTTTAGGTCTTCCTCACTTTCTGCCATTAGGGTGGTGTCGTCTGCATATCTCAGATTGTTGATGTTTCTCCCAGCGATTTTAATCCCATATTGTGATTCCTCCATCCCTGCACTGCGCATTATGTGCTCTGTGTATAGGTTGAATAAGCATGGTGACAAAATGCAGCCTTGTCTTACTCCTTTTCCTTTCCAAACCACTCTGTTATTCCATGTTCTGTCCTAACTGTTGCTTCTTGGTTCATGTACAGATTTCTCAGGAGGCATATGAGGTGCTCTGGAATTCCCATCTCTTTAATTACTTGCCACATCTTGTTGTGGTCCACACAGTCAAATGCCTTAGTGTAGTCAATAAAACAAAAGTAAACTTGTTTCTGGTATTCCTTTGTTTTCTCCATGATCCAGCGTATGTTGGCAATGTGGTCTCTAGTCCCCCTGCCTCTTCTGAAACCTGCCTGCACCTCTGGTAATTCTCTCTCCACATGTTGCTGAAGTCTATCCTGTATTATCTTGAGCATCACCTTGCTGGCATGTGGGATGAGCGCGATTGTTCGATAATTTGAACATTCTTTGGCATTGCCCTTTTTTGGGATTGGGACGTATACTGATCTTTTCCAATCCTGTGGCCACTGTTTTGTTTTCCAAATCTGCTGGCATATTGAATGCAGTAATTTGACGCCATCATCTTTTAGCGCTTTGAAGAATTCAACTGGGATACCATCATCTCCACTAGCTTTGTTGTTTGCAGTGCTCTTTAGGGCCTTTATGACTTCGCTCTCCAGGATGTCTGGCTCAAGTTCCATTTCTTCATCATTGTGATTGTCAGGAGTGTTGAGGTCCTTTTTGTAAAGTTCCTCTGTGTACTCTTTCCATCTTTTCTTAATTTCTTCTGCATCAGCTAGCTCCTTTCCGTCTTTGTCCCTTATCATGGTCATTTTTGCTTTAAATGTTCCCTTGATTTCGCCGATTTTTTTGAAGAGATCTCTGGTTCTGCCTATTTTGTTGTTTTCCTCCATTTCTCTACACTGTTCTTTTAGGTAGTTTTCCTTATCTCTCCTTGCTTTTCTTTGAAATTCTGTGTTCAAATGATTGTAGTTTTTCCTTTCTCCTTTGACTTTGGCGTTCCTTCTTTCCTCTGCTATTTTAAGAGCCTCATCAGACAACCACTTTGCTTTCTTACTCTTCTTTTCTTTTGGTATGATTTTCTTTGCTGCTTCCTGCATGATGTCCCTCATCTCCGTCCATAATTCTTCTGGTACTGTGTCTACCGAGTCTAGGCCATTAAATCTGTTCATCACCTCTACCGCGTATTCTTTAGGGATGCTGTCTAGGTGATATCTTTCTGGTCTCCGTGTTTTCCCTATTTTCTTTAGTCTAAGCCTGAATTTTGCAATCAGTAGGTTGTGATCTGAGCCGCAGTCTGCTCCAGGTCTTGTTTTTGCTGACTGTATGGAGGTTCTCCATCTTTGGCTGCAGAGTATGTAGTCAATCTGGTTTCGGTGTTGGCCATCTGGTGATGTCCATGTGTAAAGTCGCCTCTTGTGTTGCTGGAAGAGTGTGTTTGCTATGACCAGTGCGTTCTCTTGGCAGAACTCTATTAATCTTTGCCCTGCTTCATTCTGTGTTCCAAGACCAAATTTGCCTGTTATTCCCTCCACTTTCTGATTTCCTACTTTGGCATTCCAGTCTCCTAATATAATTTGGACATCATTTCTTGGTGTCTGTTCTATGAGGTGTTGTAAGTCCTCATAGAACTGGTCCATTGTGGCTTCATCTGCACCAGTGGTTGGTGCGTATATTTGGATCACAGTGACATTGAAAGGTTTGCCTTGAAATCTGACTGACATCATTCTGTCATTTTTAAGGTTGTATCCCATTACTGCTTTTCTCACTCTTTTATTGACAATTATGGCTACTCCATTTCTTCTAAGGCTTTCTTGCCCACAGTAGTAGATATGATGGTTTCCAGAGCTGAATTCGCCCATCCCTGTCCATTTTAGCTCACTGATGCCCAAGATGTCAATGCTTATTCTTTCCATCTCATTTTTTACCACTTCCAGTTTACCTTGGTTCATTGATCTCACATTCCATGTCCCTATACAGTATTGCTCCTTACAACATTGCATTTCCCCTCCCCCTTTCCTGTCCATCCCCTTTCTCCCCTCTGTGGTGTTAAGCATCCTGTATCACCTAGCCTGCCCTTTTGTTTTGCCTTTTGTTTTGGTCCATAGGGTTCTCTTGGCAAGCTTTGTGGCGTGGTTTGCCGGTGTCTACGCCATTTTTCCCTCCTCATACATTTTATCACAGTTTTTAAAAGTTTAAAACATTTTAGACAACATATTATCATGCATATTATCACACTTTATATACAGTCTCTATGTCAATTTCTGTATTTAGTTAGTATAAAGTCTCTATGTCAGTTTCTATGTTACGTCTTCTACATCTGCATATCAGGTACTTATCCTTTGCCTGGGGCTCTGAGTCTCTCCCCTTGCTTTTCCTTCTCTGCCCTCTTCCCGTCTTTCAGTTGGTCTTCTCTTGGCCTTTCCGCTGCTCAGCCGGCTCTCCTCCTCCTCCTCTCCCCCCCTCCCGGCTGAGGGTGTTTGCCTGGCGGCGTCCGCGGCTGGCTGGCTCTCCTCCTCACCCCTCGGCTGGGGGTGGTTGCCCGGCGGCGGCGTGGCTGGTCCTTCCGCCGCTCGCTCGCTCGCTCGCCCGCCTGGCTCTCCTCCCCACCCCCCGGCTGAGGGTGGTTGCCCGGCGGCGGCGTGGCTGGCCCTTCCGCCGCTCGCTCGCTCGCCTGGCTCTCCTCCCCACCCCCCGGCTGAGGGTGGTTGCCCGGCGGCGGCGTGGCTGGCCCTTCCGCCGCTCGCTCGCTCGCTCGCTCGCCCGGCTGGCTGGCTCTCCTCCCCACCCCCCGGCTGAGGGTGGTTGCCCGGCGGCGGCGTGGCTGGCCCTTCCGCCGCTCGCTCGCTCGCTCGCCTGGCTCTCCTCCCCACCCCCCGGCTGAGGGTGGTTGTCCGGCGGCGGCGTGGCTGGCCCTTCCGCCGCTCGCTCGCTCGCTCGGCTGGCTCTCCTCCCCACCCCCCGGCTGGGGGTGGTTGCCCGGCGGCGGCGTGGCTGGCCCTTCCGCCACTCGCTCGCTCGCTCGCTCGCCCGGCTGGCTCTCCTCCCCACCCCCCGGCTGGGGGTGGTTGCCCGGCGGCGGCGTGGCTGGCCCTTCCGCCGCTCGCTCGCTCGCTCGCTCGCCCGGCTGGCTGGCTCTCCTCCCCACCCCCCGGCTGAGGGTGGTTGCCCGGCAGCGGCGTGGCTGGCCCTTCCGCCGCTCGCTCGCTCGCTCGCTCGCCCGGCTGGCTGGCTCTCCTCCCCACCCCCCGGCTGGGGGTGGTTGCCCGGCGGCGGCGTGGCTGGCCCTTCTACCGCTCGCTCGCTCGCTTGCCCGGCTGGCTCTCCTCCCCACCCCCCGGCTGAGGGTGGTTGCCCAGCGGCGGCGTGGCTGGCCCTTCCGCTGCTCGCTCGCTCGCTCCATGCCTACCACGTCAAAATTTTCAAAAATAACTTTAGAATCTTAGAATTGCAAGCCTGGAAGGAATTCCTCAAAAGTCGTCGAATCCAGCCCCGTGTCAAAGCAGAAAGATTTTATATTTTCATATGAAAATAACTTGTATATATTTAATTTTTCAAAAAAAATAAACAAGAAAAAAGGAGTTGTCCGAGGACTTCTTTTTTTTTTTTTTTTTTTGGAATTTTACATCTCTAGCAAATACTCAATGTGCTGCCTTGATGTCCCAAGATGGATGGTTTTAACTAGAATTACCACACATTCTTTATATGCTTTGGATATCCGCTCCAATTAAAAATCAAAAAGGCCATGAAATCTTCCTCTCTCCTTACCACCAGTGCACAGCTTGTTAATTGTTAAAAAAATCATGAGAATTACTTCCTTAATATGTTCATGTTAAAAATAGAGATCAACATCTGACATGGGGGCAGGGAGAGAATTTTTCTGGTCAATTTTGGAAACTCCTACGACTGTAGACGCAGGCAGCACTGGTTCTTTGGCTATAAACCGAGATGAGCACTGAACCCTAGAGTAAGATACGACTGGCTTTCGAGCAAGGGTAACCTTTATCTGTAAATACCATCTTAACTTAGTGTTATTTATAAATTTTTTAAATTAAAAACTGTGCCAGAGCCAGCAATGCAACTAAATTCTGTGAAGGGTCCACTTGTCCATAGGATTATACTTCCTCCTCCAGTCAAAAAGGGCATAACAACACAGCTCACAGAGTTGAGCGCATACTGTCAGAGTTAATCCTACTTCAACACTCAAGAAGTGCAAAAAAGAACTACGTGTGCATGCAAATGGTTCCTTTGTGAACTGCAGCTCTTGTGAAGTGCTGCAGTCCTCTTCAGTCTTAGAGAAAACGATTTCTTGATTCTTACCACGGCGCAAGTAAATGCCACTTAGAAGAGATGTCAGCAGGTTAAGAATGTTCACTGGCATCCAAGTAAAATGAGCCATCTAGCCAGCTCTATGGTTGCAGAAGTTCAAATATTTAAATATGCTTCAATCAGAGAAGCCTCCCAAATTAGAGTTACAGGGCAGCCTGTATGGAGTCTTAAGTCCCTACATCAGAAGTTCTCGACCTTTTAAAGCTCCCTCAGACAGCTTTGGGGGCCAGACAGCCATGTTGCCCTTCCTCCACCACATGGCACTTCCTTGTGTGGTGGAGGCGGTGGGTGGGTGGGGGCATATGAAATGATGCCACAGGCCGCATCCAGCCCACAGGCCGCAGGTTGAGAATCCCTGCCCTGCACAGATCCTTTTCCTGAATTTTAAGTTTCTTTCTGTGGTTTCCTCCTACATGGGAGCTTAGTTTCTTTTGAAATAGGTCCCCCCTACTCAAAAGCCAGTCATATCTGACTCTAGGGGGTGGTGCACATCTCCATTCACAGCCAAAGAGCCTGTGTGTCTGCAGACATTTTGATGGTCATGTGGCAGTCACTGTTACCTTTCCAGCTCAGGTCTTGAGCTGCTGACCTGCCAACTTTCCAGTCATCAAGCTCAGCTTCTTAACCACTAAGTCATCATGGCACTTACACCAACACATATACAGAGACTCATATCTAATAACATGGCTCCTCCAAAAATCACTTTCACTGAATACAAATGAGCATGAAAATAACAGATGTTGTCCAAGATCTTTGTAACCCATAAGGACCGAGAACATGCTAAGTTTTTTTAAATTAAAGTCACAGTTTTCAGGAGACTGAACTCTATACCCATTACAAAAGCTTTATATTTTTCCAAGAATGCACAACATACTGCATGTAAACTGCAGGTAGTAAAGATGTCTACTATGACCATGCCATCTGGTGAATTCTTGGAATTGTAATCAAAACCAAAACATTTTTCAAGCTCTGGATCAGACTGTGGCTATTTAGGCAAGAGAGAAAATAGTAACATAGTTTTTGCACGTCAGTTTTTTCTTTTATCATATCCTAGCTGCCTTACAAAACCCGCTAAGATAAGTATTTGCATAAAGAGCAACTGTTCTGGTTCAGCAAGCCACAAACTCTGTAACAGCTTGCATGCTACCCAAAGTATAAAATATCTATGGTTTGCAAGAAAGCTAGCAATAAATGTTTTCATATGTGATTAATTTTCACAGCTTATTTTGAAACCCTTCTAAAATTAGAAATATTCCGCAAAAAATATTCCGCAATAAGAAGGATACAGCCATGAAAATCTCATTAGCATGGAATTTACATATAGGATGGTGTGTATTTTATGTTAAGAATGACATTTTGATTAGGGCACAGAATTTAGCATTTTGAGAATCTCAGTGTTTCTCTTTTGAAAACAAGACAAGTTCCAATTTATTAATAATTGCAAAGATAAGCTTTAAGAAACATGTGAAAAACTGACAGTGAAGTTTCTAGAACAGATTATATGGATTTCTAGATAAGCATTTGATACACTTAAGCTCACCTTTTTAAAAACTAAAACGAATCTGCACTTGTCTGAAAACTGCCACAGTCCATTTGTTTATTCTTACCAGTCTCATATCTATTTTTTTTAAAGTCATTCATTCATTCATTCTGGCACTTTTCCTTTGGATTCCTTAGTCAGAGATTCTGAAAGTCATTTTTTTTAACCTTGTCTCCAACATGTCTATGGCCACAAATATATAGAGAGAGCGCTTTGAAAATCTGCACTGTCACTGAACAAAGGATCTCAACAGTGAATTCTTCCATTTCTGAATCATGCCTACCTGCACCGAGGAGATTGGATTAGAGACTTACATTCTAATCTTGAAGCTCTGAAGACTCACTTCAATTTGCATTTTTCCTTTTGGGTTATCAGTAGAGGAGAAAAATGTGTATGTCCCTACTCATTTAATGTACATCAATGAGATGCCCCAATCCAAATTAAAATTCAGAAACTGAATCACACAAAACAGTTTTCAGCAAGGAACCACAACACATCAGTGAATAGAGTGCTTCTGGGAGTTCAAAAACAAACCATATGTCTCTACCTATTCCAGAGGTTACTTTGGAAGTAAATTTTATACAAAGCAAATGCAATTCTGTACCAGAAAAAAGTTGATTCTGCAACTACAGTGTGTGACGTGGGTAGGAATTATGTTGTGATTTATCCTGCTTTGCATTCTTCTGCTTTAGCATATACTTTCTGAGGATCGTGTACAGATAATGAAAACCTGCAAAAATTGATTCTATTGTGCAAAAAAGATTTATCTTCAATGCATATATGATAATAATGTGTGTCATCAAGTCTATCGCCATGATGATAGCTGATCCCCATAATGATAGCCAATATTCAGAATCGGATATGCCACTTAAAGAAGAAGTCAACCTTTCCTTTGCGTCTCATACGTTACTATAAAAATGAAGAAAAGTACACTGCATATAAATGGATAAACAAGCATGTTTCAGTATTAAATGTCTCAATTCTGAAAACACGTTGCACAAATTTCAAGAATGCAAAGTCTCTGCAGGCCTTGGACCCAATCCAGAACAGTCTAGGCACTGACTCACCGTCCAAGGTCTTATGATAAAGGAATGGTGAATCACTGAAAACCATCCAGAACCGTACAACTATGTTGTACCGTACAACCATATGACTTCCTAAGGAGCAATTGGGTAAAGACAACGGCCCAAAAACATTTCAGCTAGTTTTGACAAAGGATATCTAAGTAGACAATGACATACATTTGTGTAGCCCAACTACCTGCCCTCCTGTCCACAGTGACATCACTTAACAAAGAGGATTATACCCCCCCTTGCCAATAAAATTAAAAACATCATATTAAGACACTGGCACATTTTGGATACTACACCTGGCAGTCAACAGCCTCCCACCATCGGTTTCTGCAAAACAAATTCCATTGCTAACTATGTCTCTCGAGCGGACATCAATCCCCGTTTTGTCAGTTCCAATACCCCCATAGGACATTTTGCGTGTGGACACTGTTTATAGCCAAAGAGCCAGCGTTGTCTGCATCTGACTCTCTACTGCCTAGCCAAGAACAACCATGTCCTGCGTGGAAAGCTCTAATTAGACTGTGTGCAGGGGTAGGAAGATCAAGGGCTAATTTGAGAAAGTGAAGCGGAGAGGAACAAACTATTGCCCACATGATACAATGCACACAATGCCCTTCAACGTGCACTGAGGAGGACTTACATGTGGCACACTAATCACGTACAGTTACCCTGCAGTAATTTTTCTTTGGATTTAAATTCGTTTTCCAATTGTGGCACAAGGGAGTCCGTATACATGATCAAATGTGCATGCCAATTAGCCTACATCGGGCAATCCAGACGACCAATCAGGGTACGTTTGGGAGAACATATTTCCCGTATCAAGAATTGCATCCCAAACGCACCTATGGCCAATCATTTCACAGAAAAGAAACATACTTACAAAGACTTGAAACTGGTGATACTTGAAACTTACTCTCCCACTAAGCACCAGGTGGTTGACAGCGAACGTTTCCTTTTACAGAGGGAGGCGTTCTACATTCATCATTTCAAAACGCTGTCTCCTCTTGGTCTGAACACGGATTGGGACCTATCCGCTTTTCTGTGAGCTGTCTGTGAGTTTTCTGCGAGCTCTCTGCACCATATAAGTAGGTCTGCTACTGCTGTTCATGCTCTTCTCCTTTAATAGTTATATATAGAAGTACTCAGCTGATGAACATCATGTAATATGAACTTTCCGTCCAAGGTATTTAAACCAGTACCTCATTAGTTTTAGTCCAACGCGAGAACACAATAGGAATCAACTATAGAGGTTTTGCGCAAAATAGTCAACACTAGTAGGTACGTCCCCGTCCGTTTTTCCTCTATTGTTATATATATATGTCTTTATATGTGTCTATGTGATTGTCATTATGGTTATATGCGATGGAATACTGTTCCATCTTAATTTCTGGTTTTGAAGGGATCGGTTTTGCAAACATTGTATGTATGTTCTTTCTGTCATTGTATGCTTTAGACTCTGAGGAAGTCTCTCGAAATGTCTTTTTACCGAAAGGACATCAGAACTTATTGAACATCGTACTCTCTCGCCCTGCGTGAGTCGCCTCGATACCAGCTTTAATTGTTTCATGGTCCAGTTCGAGCAGCGACGTTGAGCCTTTGAGGACTTTACACTCAGTCGCTGCGGTACATCGCCATCATGGTCTGGTGACTTTATTTACAAGCGCTGGTCACACGTGGACATTTATCACTGAATGAGCATCTTTTGGCTTACACAGGAACTTTTGGGAGAGGGAGGGTATTTTTCCTTCTTTACGGGTACTCACACTGCATAGTTTATGTGCCCTTGTATATATAGTGATATTGTCAGACCCCTCAGTTAGTAGTTTAGCGAACCAACAGAAGAGTTCTACATATAGTTGTTATTAAAATTAATGTCATATTGTTATTCTTCTGGGAGTGTTTTCTCGAAGTTTTCGTACACGGTACCATGCCAACATGGTAACGCTGAGGGAAGGAAAAACATTGCATTCTGATCGAATCAAGTTATGTTACAGTGTCACAAGTGTTCAGGAAATGTGATAGCTGTTGAGTTTGTTCACAAAGTTTGCTACCTGGACATTGTAGGGGCAACTAACACAAGGGAGCAAAGATGAAGGAGGAAAATGAACACACAGAAAAAAATATTTTCTGAAAAAGTAAAAAGTTCTGTAGGACAAATTTTCACAACAAAGGAAATTCACCATGTCAGAAATATAAATAAATATGCTAAACAGTGTCCACAGAGAAATTTATGCCTCGTTTTTACTTTTAGCCTTAAAAGAATCAAACCATGAATGACAAAATAAAAGCCCACTAAAGGCTTTACACTTCATACTGAGAAGCTCTCACACCCATGAAGCATATAAACTCATTCGGTTTTGGATTATTATATTCAGTAGCACTGACTGTATTCTTAAACTAGATGTTCTTTAGAAGCTGGCAGGATACACGGACATTTTTAATTGAGAAAGCAAACAGAAGTTTAAAAGTCCATTTTGATGTTGTTCATGTGGTTTTGAAAATGTTGCAATGAAGAACGGGAGGGGAGACCACTTTAACATCTGTCTGAATGAAATCTGCAGGCCTATTTAAACCATGTCCTTTGAGTCATCACAATTTTATAGCATTTATTTTCTTTTCATTCAATTTGAGAATGATGCCTAGCCAAAGCCACCCATTTGGTCCATGACTCACTAGTGCCTTGAATTCTGTGAGAATCCAGTACTTGTTTTTATCAGAATAAACTGGTTTCTCAAACACAGTTAAATCCCATTGCAAACTCCAAGTCAATTCAACACAGGCAGCAATTCCACCCAGCATTTATTTAAGGGGCATAAATATTCAGAAATTCTGACACCTGCAACATTCATTTTATTTAAAATATTTTAAAAACAAACAGCATTCAAATTGATTTAATGAAACTTCTGATGAAGCCATAAGTGAGAACATGAAACAGCATTAAAAATGCACCATGACTGCAGACACAAGCATACGGTAATTAAGCAATTTGACAACTAGTAAACCATTTATAAAAGGCTGTGGTGGCTTATTAGTTGAGACACTGAGCTTGATGACCGGAAGGATGACAGGTCAGCAGTTCAAGGTAAGAGTAATGCATGAAGGAGTGAGCTCCCATCGTTTGCCCCAGATCCTGCCAAACTAGCAGTTCAAAAATAAGAAATTGCAAGTAGATAAATAGTTACTGCTTCACTGAGAAAGGTAACAGAGTTTCATATGCTCCAGTGTCTAATAATGCCTGCTACATGAGCACAAAAATGTATCCAGACATTGCCTGCAGACAGTGCTGGCTCTTTGGCTGTAAATAGAAATAAGTACCGAAGGGAGATCTTTACCTAAACCATTTACAGGTATAAACCAAAGACTGCCCCCAAAAAGCATAGGAAAGCCAATCCATACCTGTCAAGTATCCCGTATTGGCCAGGATTTCCCATTTTTCTGCACTCGACCCTCTCCTTTCCTGCCGCCGTCCAGTATTTGAATGGCAGGGAAAGGGCTTACTGCACATGCGTGGCCACTGTGCGCATGTGCAAATGGGTTACTGAGTGTGTGCGTCCACGCATGCACAGTAGTTCCCATATTTTGCGGAGCCCCGCTTGACGAGTATGAGCCAATCATACAAATATATTAAACCGGAGTCCCCAACCCCCGTGCCGCAGACCAGTATCACGGCCGGGGGGGGGGGGGAGTTGGCACTCACTGGGAGCCCTGATGGCAGCCTACTTCCCTCAACGTTTTCCACCGGGTCTGCCTGGTGAATGGAGCGAGAGCAAAGGCTTCAGACACAGCAGATAGGCAGGTGGCAAGGCCCCTCTTCCACATTGCTTAACTATGGTGGGGCTCTATGTGCAGTGTGATACCTCACTGTCCAAGTCAAATGGTGTGTCCGTGGGAAAAAATGTTTAGCATGAAACCGGTACCTGGTGCGAAAAAGTTTGGGGACTCCTGCATTAAACCACCAAAAGCCTAAAGTAGGGGTACCTTAACTTTTGAGGGCCAGTCACGTTGTTCAGTAGGCCGGTCACATGGGTCCTCCCACCAGAAGAGGAAGTAAAATGTGCCCACGCATGGGCAGAACGCTGCCATAAATGCACCAGTTGTCGTAAATGTGTTTACAGCCGCGGGTGCATTTACGGCAGCGTTCTGCGTATGCACAGGCACATTTTACTTTTGGTTCCGGGAGTGGCAAGGGCAGCACAGGCTGGATGAATTGACGTCGTGGGCTGGAATTGGGCACCTAAAGACACTGCCTAGCATCTAAGTGGTAGTACTGAAGATACCAAGGGGATCTGCCAATCCCACTTAGGAGGAGGTTCAGTATACACAGAATAACCCTGGAAAGGTGTGTTTTCTAGCAATCTAGCAACCATTTCCAGAGGCTCCATAGGGAAGGAGGACCTTGGGAGGTGTGTCTCCAACAATGATCTTAAAGGCATACATTCAGATTAGATTGAGAAAAGCAAGCAGGGTTTTTTCTATTTTAATGTTCACATTCCATTCAAATGTTTTGGTAGAACACACATGAGCAAAAATACCTTAAGGCAAACAAAACTAAATGCTTTCCTAAGAATGATGCCTATATGCACAAGACCTCACTCCTCCATGGTACCAACTGAACCAGAGCGCTGAACGGCACCGGCAGCTGAAGCAAGTGCTAGGGAAGTTATTGTGTTTATTTTCACGGCTGCTTTATCATGCAGGAAGGCAGACCAGATGCTACTTCGTTTTCCACAGAAGAACACAAAGTACTCTCAACGGTATCATGTTTAGGACTTCTGTTGTCGCACAGAGGATGCTGAGCCCTATAAAAAGCATCATTGAGATTATTTCAAAGTATAACAACTTGAAAGGCCAATTTACTCCATCACCCAAAGGTCACATGTTTAATAGAAGGTCATTCTCCCTTCCATTACCTAAGAAAGGAAATGTGTGGCTTGTTTCAAGAAACGAAATTTGACATATTTGATATTTCCCCTATCATTAAGGAAACATACTTCCGAGTGCTCAGAACAACACAAGATTCTAGTACCTAAAAATTAGGGCATGTGCAGTATTGAAACACAAAATGGTGGCCTTTCTTATGGAACAGGGGTTTCAATTGTTACAAACCCTTTTTTTAAAAATTACTACTGTATTCCCCTTGCATTTTAACACTTATTTAAACTGGTTAGTTTCTATATCAATTTGTTTCTTACTCAATCAAATGCTAGCCTTCTGTGACAGTCTGGCTAAAATAGGTCAGCCATTGAGTGGTAGCGTAGATAGAGCCTCAATCCTTAACTACAGCCCACATGCCTAGGAGAGATAATTTTTATTTTTTTCAGAAACACAGGAAATTTGGGATTAGCTGAAAATGACAAAGCAATAGTCAGTGGGGATTGTTTATTTGTGTTTTATACAGTGGATACAGTCCCAGTTTTAAGGCTTTAGTAATCAGCCTCCATGGCAACCCAATTTTCCACAGCCACAGGGAACATCAAAGGAAAAAGAGAGGCAAATAACAGCTAAATGACCCTTCAACTTCTCTTTCTAGAAGAGAGGTAAACAGCCTTTTTGCTGTTGGGGGCTGTGTTCCCTGAAGGCTGCATGGCAGTAGCACCTGCGGTCAGGCCAACAACAAGCAAAGCCAAAGTCAAATATCCATTCTTCCTCCTCTTCCTCTCCTCACACTTCTCTTCTCTTCCCGCCATTTCCCTCCTTTTCTGCTCTTGAAGATATCGGAATGGATCATTTGAAAATCAGAACCACAGCCTTCAAGTTGCTCGCCTGTTTTGTTTGTTTGTTTAGCGTATGGCATTTATACACACCGAGACAACAAATAATAAGAAAAAATATATATCTAAAAACCATATAAAACTAAACATTAATTTATAAACATCTAAATAATTTATAAATTCGATTGCACCAGGAGTCGCCCTTAAAATCTTCTCTATTGCTCACATATGCTCTAAGGCCATGATGGTGAACCTTGGCACTCCATATGTTCTTGGGCTTCAATTCCCAGAAGCCCCCATTAATCCACACAAAGGGGTTTACTGTGATTCATCCGGCCCACGCCGCCCTTGTCGCTCCCGGAAGCGGAAGTAAAACGCGCCTGTATGGGAGCTTCTGGGAGCGATGAGGGCGGCGCGGGCCGGATGGATCACAGTAAACCCCTTCGTGTGGATTCACGGGGGCTTGGGCTTCTGGGAATTGAAGCCCAAGAACATATGGAGTGCCAAGGTTCACCATCACGACTCTAAGGCTACATTGTTGTATAATATGTTGCACAGTCTGTCACGGTGCGCAGCACTCACATGCTGGTGATGGTAGTTTCCCCTATTTATGCAAAAAGTCTGCACATCTACCGTGCCCTGCATGTATTCTATTAAGGCTAGTCCACATCTTGTGAGGTTGATCAAAACCGGGTAGTGTTTCAGTTACACATTAAAAATTCTGGTACTGGTATGGCGCTTTTTCCAACTACTGTAATCTTTTCTCCATACGTCCTGCAGGTGGAACTCTTCATTGCCTCCAATAGTGGCGCTGGATAAAGGTGGATGTCTTGAGCAGAGTTTGCTAATATTCGGGTCTAATATGTCAGGATTTACTGGTAGTTCAGGATTCTGAACTAATTTGCAGTACTCTCTTAAAAGAGAATTTTCCCTGCAAAATTCTGGTGGAGGAATGTTACTTAACACTGGAAGCCTGTAAGTAGGTGTGGACCTAAGTGTTCCGGATATAATGTGCATAGTGTTATTTAGTTGCGCATCAACCTTGCTTACATGGGCACTGTTTAATCAAACAGGGGTGCAGTATTCTGCTGCGGAGTAAACTAGACTTAATGCAGAAGTTCATAAAGTAGTGGCTGAGGATCCCCGACTTGTGCCGCATAATTTCTGTTTGATATTGTTCCTTGTTCTAATTTTGCTGTGTTTTTTAGAAGGGGTGATTTAAATGCCAAAGTACAATCTAGGGTGATGCCCAGCTACTTAGGCTCTTTTTTATGACCAAGACCCCGTTATAAAATATGCAAGAATGATATAAAGAATGATGTGCATTTTCATTGAAAACCCTGCCTGAAGAATGCAGAGCTCTATATTTTCTATGTAGATGAGCAAAATGTCCCAGGTTTCAAAGAATGGAATTGAAAACATGTGCTGCCTTTATATACACTAGAAATTAACATCGCATTCCAAATATGACACCGAAGACCTATTTAAGGGCCCACATTAATCTAAGAGCCCTTGTAGCACAATGGTTAAGCTGCAGTATTGCAGCCAAGACTCTGCTACCAATTTCATTTTGATCCTGATGGATTCAATGTTGACTCAGCCTTCCATATTTTCAAGATTGGTAAATTACCGTATTTGCTGGTGCATAAGACCCACTTTTCCCCCTTTAAAATACATTAGGAAAATGCAGTGTGTCTTGTACTGTATATAGTGCCCTACAGTGGGCTATTTTGGTAATAACGGGGTGCGTCTTATACTCCAATACGCCTTATACGCTGGCAAATACGGGTAAGTGCCCAGTTTGTTTGAGCGGGAATGCTAATTACCTGTGAACCACTCAGAGAGTGCCTAATTGTTATGGGGTGATATATGAGTGTACCTACTATTGATAATATGAATGAACTCAATGTTGGCAATGTTACCTAATGTTTAAGAATAAGACAAATAGAATTTTGGTGCTGGTGAAAGATCACCAATTCCATATTGAGCTCATTGTATTGTTGCCCCCTTGGAAAGACCAAGAGCTTAGAAATGTTACTTTCCTGGACAAAAGCTCCAAGAATAAGCCAATCAACATGGATAGTAAATCATGTTAACTAGCAGTTTCAAGGAAATCTATTCTTTAAAAATTAGGTTTTCTAAGCCCTAAAAGAAAGCTGACCAGGCAACTAAGGCCAGATAAGTAAGCAAGTAATTGTCTATAAATAACCACTGACTCAAAGTATATTGAAGATACTGCATCACATACTGCTGTATTTGGGTGTGGGTGAGAGGGTGATGTTATTTTGCTCTTGCCCAATATGACAGCATTTTTTTTTCTAATGGGTGGAGCAGAGAGTTACCATTTTTAGCTCTGCTTCCTTCTCTTTTTTCTTGTGTCTGTTGAGAACATGTGGCTTTCTTTAACAGCTGTAAACTCAGAGTGACTTGACAACTCCTTAAACACTGCCATTTTTGTAAGAGCTTGGAACAAGAGATTTTGGAGCTAGGCAACTAAAGCATGAATGTACATCACCATGGCACAAAGGTGGTTTCTCAAGCGAGATGTAAAACAGAGGTGGGCAACTGAAAGAAGCCTTGCACCAAATCTTCTCCCTCAGACCACACTCTGAGCTGCAGTAGCCCCTGGAAGGCTAAGAAGGAAAAAATAGACTGGAGAATTCAATTATTTCTCTTTTTACATGTAGAAATTCATACTCCATATTATGTGGAATCTTCATTGGTTTCTGTTTCTCGCTACCACCGCAAGCATTTATCACCTGAGTGTCTGCCACACAGAAATAGAGGACTCGATATTCATGAAAGCTTCTTTCTATAAGTGTAGGAGTAAGATCATAACTTTATTGGACTGAAAAAATCAAACATTATACAAGCTTTCGTGATTCAAGATCACTTTTGTAGGCATGCACCAATTTGTGTACTTCTTCTTCTGCCATATCCGAACATTGGCAATCATCATGGCCATCAGCTATGAAGACTGTCCTGAGATTATAATGCAGCGGCCTTTCATCTGCCTTCTGCATCGCAGCATGAGCCCCGTACCACTGATCCAGTTCCATGAGTCACTTTCTGGCCCTCTGGACTTTTGGCACACAAAGTCCTCATCAGCCCCAGGCTAGTCTTGATGAAGCTGCTGCCCTCTATCAGGATGGATTCAAATGGGATTTAATCCACTTGGGGACAATCACCCTTCCCTGTGGACTTTGACACCCTAGGCCATTAGTCCTCAGGGTTGTAAGGTTAGTTAACCGCCGCCTGACACTCAAGTCACTGGTAGCATGGTCTACACTATTATCATAGCAGGATAACCTGGCCAGGCAATTTCCATTCACTTGTGTACAGTGAAGGAAAATTGCCAATGATGGTCCCAAAAGTTCATGGCAAGATGCTACATTATGTCAGGCTTTGCTTTAGAGATGAGTTGGGGGGAAAGAGTAGACTGCATATGATATCATCTCCTGTTCTAAAGCGTGCCTACCTTACATGTAGATTCAACAAAGCTTGGGAACAACACTATTTATAATATGATGCATTTTATGGTAACAAAGTGGAACAGGGATACTTTGGGGCCTGTAATAACTATTGGTGTAGTTCACCAATTTTTTCAATGCAATGAAAATGTGTAGTATGATATTCATTACTTCTCAAAGCAAAAGGAGGTAGGAGGGAAATGTCAACTGAGTAGTTGTTTCATACGTCTCACTGACTCTCTTTTGGGTAGGGGGAAGGAAGCATTGTAAAGTTTTTAAAAACCCTGCAAGGCAAGTAAGAAAACAAGGAGAAATATAAGAATGAGTTTAAGATATCCTTATTAGTTGAAAGGGGGTAAGGGTAAAGCTCACCCTTGCTCGAAAGCCAGTCGTATTCGACTCTAGGGTTCAGTGCTCTTCTCTTTATAGCCAAAGATCCAGCACTGTCTGTGACTGCAGATGTTTCTGTGGACATGTGGCAGGCATGACTAAACACTGGAGTGCATGGAATACTGTTTACCTTCCCAGCAAAGTCGTACCTATTTATCTACTTGCAATTTCTTGCTTTCGAACTGCTAGGTTGGCAGGAGCTGGGACAGAGACAGGAACTCACTCTGTCATGCAGTACTCGGGTCTCGACCTGCCGACCTGTCAGTCATCAAGTTCAGCATCGTAACCACAGAAAGGGGGAGCCTTTATTAAATGGCGATTGGCTTGGAAGTTGGGAGGCAGAAAGAAAAGGTTTGCAAAGTGGGGATAAATAAATGCAGCAGAAAGGGAGGAACGGCAAAGTTACGACTCCTGCCCTTCAGGAAAGAACAAAAAACCTGGCTGGCAAAGCAGGTGTGGGGCACCAGTGATGTGGTCACCCCCGCCTGCTGGCTGATATAGCAATATCACTCCTTCATTCTTTTAATCCTTTTGGTATTTTTAGTTGGGTTTTAATGGGTTTTTAATGTTTTAGACTGTTATGTTGATTTTAACGTTGTGAGCCGCCAGAGTTGTTTCGAGTTGGGCGGCTATATAAGTTGGACAAACAAACAAACAAACAAATAAAATACAAACACACACAAGTGCCTCTTGAGCTAGCAATCAGCATGAACTAAACAGACTCAGGTTACTTGGAAGAGATGTTTAAAGAGGCTGATTTGTTTAGGAGCCTAAGAGGGAGAGGAAAATTAAAAGCAACATAGGCAGGTAATACCTTCTCTCTCATCTTGTTTTCACAATGATTCTGGGCTCATGCTAAATGCTACATGATGTGCCTGCCCTCTTTGCTTTCACAAGCCCTCACTCTCTCTCCCAAAGCAAACAACAGTCCAATGATGATTTGTCTCCTACATTAACACTAATAAGTGTACCTATTTGTAGCATTTCAGCCAATTGGCACTCAATAAGATGGATTGCAAATCACATCCCCTTCTCTACTGGATTGTGCATGGAGAGGAGTATATAATTCCAAGGAATCTAGGAAGAGTGTCAAGGAACATGTTGCTTTTAAACATGTGTGTGTGGTCTTTTATATACTAAACTTAACAGAGTACCTTTGGGGAACTAGTGAGTATGTTCATGAATTATTCCAATAGCTGCCCCAGTAACAAGGAATGGAAATATACTACATTTGTAGACGGGTAGCAGTAACAGTAATGATGTCTTGCTTGTCAAAATTAGTAATGGAACAAGTTACTTTTGATTAGCAATGTTCCAAGCTCTGAGGTTCAGGTACAGTAAACTAGTAAAGACTGAAATCCTGTTTGACAATGTGTTTTGAATAATGTTTAAGAAGAGATGCCTCTTTTTATAAAATGATGACATTTAGCAATTCTACATTAAGTATATCTGACTCCAGTCGTGCCCATCCATGCATAGCATGTGAAGTGTATGGCTGGCCTGGAGCAAGGTTGACAGGTTTGACCCTCCAGATACTTTGACCTACAATTTCTATCCACAGCCCCCCAGCAAGGCCACTAATAGGTGACCACAGAAGCTGCAATCCTACAAGATAAAACATTCTACGTTCTGCCTCAATGGAACAAGCAAAGGAGAAGGTCTTAAAGAGTCTCTGGAAATGGCTTGCCATGATTATACTCATTTTCTGATATTAAAGAAAATCTGTTTTCACAAGATCTTTACATAGTTTGATTGTCCTGCCTAGAAAATATACTGTACTTCTGGAATAAAGTCCCATATAATAACTTCCTTCTTCATTACACGTAAATCCAGTTTATATGCATTAGAAAAGGAACATTTATTCCAAAGCAAAAGGAAGGACCGCCCCAAATCCAGATTTTTAAAGTTATGAATACTAGATATAATATATATGGTAAATAAATTCTATTCATAACTATGAAGAAAACAAGGCTTTCATTTATTATCTCTTTGTACTTATCTTTCAGTGTTATATCAGAATACAGATATACCAAACTGCAGGATTTTGCACCAATCAGGCAGAACTTAACAGTTGATCAAGTAAGATCTCTTATCAATAGTAAAGGTCACCCCTGCTTGAAATCCAGTCATATCCAACTCTAGGGTTCAGTGCTCGAGCCAGCGCTGTAGGCATCTGCAGATGTTTCCATGGACACATGCCGGGCATGCCTAGACACCAGAGTACACGGGGAATGCTGTTTATCTTCCCAGGGAAGTAGTACCTATTTATCTACTTGCAATTTCTTACGTTCGAACTGCTAGGTTGACAGGAGCTGGGACAGAAATGGGAGCTCATTCCGTCGTGCTGTACTCGAGTCTCGAACTGCTGACCTGCCGACCTTCTAGTCAGCGTCTTAACCACTTAAGCCATTGCAGTCTCTTGTCAATAAAGATGTCTAGTTGTAAACAGAGCATCCTTCTCAGTAGTGAAATGAGGATGGCAAAAATCTGGCTCTAATGCTGCTTGTAGGCTTTCAGATGGAGATGTTTTGCTAGAAGCACATCTATATTATTCATAAGACACATAAATAATAGTCTGTATCATTAGATTGTGGGGGGACTCCCAAGATTTATATGCCATTGTTTGCTTCCATGAAAGCAGTTCTTCCTACAATGCAATCATGACTTATTTACTGGGAAGAGGATTAAAGTGCTTGCCTGAAATTTTCCTCTCATTTTGAAGCACGCTTTCTGCATTAGGATAACACCCACTTGAACAAGAAGAGTTCTAGAAATTAGCCATAGGCCTTTTAGGCACACAGGTGGGCAGTAACAATTTTCATGCAGTAGACATTCACATAAAGACATATTATGCAGAGCCAGCTTTTTCAGAAAAAGAAAAGGGCATGTTTGTACAAATCAAGTTTTCACATGTTTGGACCTTGGCTTTGGCATAAAATATCCTCTTTATACATTCTGTTCTATTCACAGGATGAATGGAAATAGCACAAGTCAGTAAGATTGGATCTCCACTCTTATGTCTGATGAAGTGGACTTGATCCACAAAAGCTAACATTAAAATACAAGAGTTAGTCTTTAAGGTGCCACAGCATTTCTTGTATTTTTTGTTTTGTTTTGGTTGTTTTCTGATAAGCACAAGTCAAGGGAAGGCTGTATCTGACCAGCAACCATCTGAGCTAAGCAAGAGGTCTAGTAAAAATATGTCATCACCTACCCCTCCACTGAAGTTAAGCTGCTTACACATCACACTCACCAGAGGGAAGCTGATGTAAAACAGCCTTTTCTTGGCAACTCACAGATAACTATGCATATTTAAAGGCTGTTACCATGCTGATAGTTCTTGGCATACTGAGTAGCTACTGTATATGGCCACATGTAGAAGCATCAGCCAGTCAGGAACATGGAACAAGGTCAGGAATGCTCTCACTGTGTCACAGATAATCTGCGCAGCAAAGGCTTTTACATGTTGAGCCAGGGTAGCAGAAGACTCTCCATGGGAATGCTATAGACTAGCTGCACAGCGAAAGCTTTTAAATGTAATGCCAGTGTGGTAAGGGGAGAAACTCCAAAGGAGTATAATTTTTAATAACATTCTAGCATAGACATAAACTCTTGAGGGGGTCAAAACTCTGTCTATGAGAGGGACTACCTCTTTTTCAACAAAAGCGCATTGGCATCTTCCTCTCAAGAAGTTACCAAACGGACGTTGAGCCCGGGCTCCACAAGTGCGTTGAGCACTGGGCTCCGTAATTATTGTGGGACGTGAGTGGCAGAGGATGGTTCATTACTTGTTGTTCGATATTTTTGTTGTTTTAGTGTTGATGATATATTATTGTGTGATGTATAGTGTACAGTGATATATTATTATGCTTATGTATAGTGTGTAGCTGATATATAATGTTGACATATTGTGAATGTACTGATTGTATTGCATTGTAATGTTTATTTTCGAATTTTTGTATTGCTGCATTTTTATTGTATCATAGTATTGATTTGTTGTGAGCCGCCCTGAGTCGGCGCAAGCTGAGTAGAACGGGATATCAATAAAAATCTATCTATCTATCCTACAGATAATGCACTTGGCTCTACATCGAAACATTAAATGTTAATTATTTAAGCATTATTATTCTGAATAATTTATACAATAGATGCTTCACATACCACACTCCTAATTTTTACTCCTTGCACATTCATATTTGATTGTTACAGCATAGATTCAGAAAAGTAACCCATTTATTATAGAATTGTCTGAATACAGCCAAGTCAAACATGTAACCTAGAGGTAGTTTAAAATGCAATCTGGATCAAGCTGCATTACATGATCAGAAAGTATAATGCATGAGGAATTCCACAAGAGAACTACACGAGCCCCTCAGAAACCAGAGATTAGGAAGAAAGAAGTTGCTAAAGGTGCAGGAACTGGGAAAAAAACAGCATTATTATTATTATTTTGCTTTGCTAGTAATATTCACAAGATTTCCAGAAAGACGCCCGAAAACCATCAGAATGGATATGCCAGGGTGGCATGCTGGAAGAGCTGCATTAAACTACAGCTATACTAAAGAAATGATCAAATGTGGATTTATAAACTACTAGTAGAGGTTGCCCGGCGTTGCCAGGCTGTTTAAAGTGAGCTTTTTTTATGGACTATTAGAAAGGCTGAGCGAAAAAAAAATAGAGGCCTTTGAGATGTGGTGCTGGAGGAGAGTTTTGAGAGTCCCTTGGACAGCGAGAAGAACAAATAGGTCAATAGTAGAAGAGATTAGCCCTGAGTGATCATTATAAGGTCAAATAGTAAAGATGAAGATGAAGTATTTTGGACATCAAATGAGAAGAAAGGATTCACTTGAGAAGGCCTTGATGCTGGGGAAGGTGGTGGGCAAAAGAAAAAGGGGACGGCCAAGGATGAGATGGCTAGATGGCATTGTAGATACAATGGGTACGGGGTTGTGTGGACTGAGGAGGTTGGCATTGCCGGGCTGTTATAAACTGTGATCAGTAGTTGTTGTTGTTTTTTTGGGGGTGGATTAAAAAAAAGAACAAGGGATGATATAATTTTTTCCTTTTTTTTATTTAACCAAATAATGTTTTATAATGTGTCTTTTTAAAAAAGTGTGTGTTGGTGGTTAAGGGTCGTTTTGGTTGTGTACAACCACCACCACCCATAGAATACCACTCCAATCACCAACACACACATTAAAATTTATGGCAAGGCAGGAGTGTGTGTGTGTGTGTGTGTGTGTGTGTGTGTGTGTGTGTGTGTGTGTGTGTGTGTGTGTGTGTGTGTGTGTGTGTGTGTGTGTGTGTGTGTGTGAGAGAGAGAGAGAGAGAGAGAGCTCATTAGGGAAAGGAGCAAAAGAGGAATGTGTGTGTGTGTGTGTGAGAGAGAGAGAGCTCATTAGGGAAAGGAGCAGAAGAGGAATATGTGTGTGTGTGTGAGAGAGAGAGAGAGAGAGAAAGAGAAGCTGTGTGTGTGAGAGAGAGAGAGAAGCTGTGTGTGTGTGAGAGAGAGAGAGCTCATTAGGGAAAGGAGCAGAACAGGAATATGTGTGAGTGTGTGTGTGAGAGAGAGAGAGAGAAAGAGAAGCTCTGTGTGTGTGTGTGAGAGAGAGAGAAGCTGTGTGTGTGAGAGAGAAAGAGAAGCTGTGTGTGTGTGAGAGAGAGAAAGAGAAGCTGTGTGTGTGTGAGAGAAAGAAAGAGCTGTGTGTGTGTGTGTGAGAGAGAGAGAGAGAGAGAAGCTGTGTGTGTGTGAGAGAGAGAAAGAGAAGCTGTGTGTTTGAGAGAAAGAGAAGCTGTGAGTGTGTGTGTGTGTGTGTGTGTGTGTGTGTGAGAGAGAGAGAGAGAGAGAGAGAAGCTGTGTGTGTGTGTGTGATAGAGAGAGAGAGAGAGAGCTCCTTAGGGAAAGGAGCAGAAGAGGAATGTGTGTGTGAGAGAGAGAGTGAGAGGGGCTGGCTTCCCTGGCTGGCCCGCGGTAAGGAAGGCCAGCGGCGGGGAGTGTGTGGGCTTCCCTTATCAGGAGCTGGCTTGCGGCCCGCAGTAAGGAAACCCAGCGGGGGGGGGCTTCCCTTACCGGGGGCTGGCTTGCGGCCTGCGGTAAGGAAGATCAGCGGTGGGGTGTGTGTGGGCTTTCCTTACCGGGGGCTGGCTTGCGGCCCACGGTAAGGAAGCCCAGGGGGGGGGTTGTGGGCTTCCCTTACCGGGGGCTGGCTTGCGGCCCGCGGTAAGAAAGCCCAGCGGTGGGGGGGGGGTGTGGGCTTCCCTTACCGGGGGCTGGCTTGTGGCCTGCGGTAAGGAAGCTCAGCGGTGGGGTGTGTGTGGGCTTTCCTTACCGGGGGCTGGCTTGCGGCCCACGGTAAGGAAGCCCAGCAGCAGGGGTGTGTGCTTTTCTTACCGGGGGCTGTGTGGCTGTGAGGCGCTACATTTTTTATTTTTATTTTGCACACGCCGGCTTTCTCAGAGTTCTGCACACTCACGGCGTGCAGGACACTGGGGATTGTATTTTTTCATTTGTGCTTTCCCTTTGTGAACCGTTTTTATCGTGTGGCTCGTTTTTGATTGGCCGCGGCGCATTTCCCTACGTTCTTTGTGCTCCCGCCTCAGCCTGATTGGCTGAGGCGCAGCGCGGCGCAAAGAACGTTGGGAAATGAAGTTGTTTCCCTTTTTTTGCGTTTGTGGGGCTATTGCCCCACTGCCACTTTACTCAATCCTTCGTTGACCTGCGGACCGAGTCCGCCCGTGTGCACGAAGGGTGAGTGCAGGCAAGTAGGGCCAGGCATAGGAACCTATAGCAAGTTTCAACGGTTAACCCTTGGTTTTATAGGTTAAGATTTATCCAACTCAAATGGACAAGATGTGTGAAATGAAAGTCATCTCTCCTCTCTAAATCACTCCCTCCCACTTCCACATATAAGTCACAGAGATGACTCTTAACTGGAAAGCAAAAGCTCCACACTATTTATTTATTTTATTGCTTTTTAAACACAGCACTGAATTTTGGGTTTTAGACAAATGTAATGAAGGATATTGAACAATTAACTGTTGAAAAGAGTTGCAAGTTGCTAAAACTGATACAAATTACTCAAGTTACTTTTATAAAGATGTTTGAAGAGGCTTACAGAACTGAGATTAATTTCTGGAAAGACCTAACAACCCAACGAGCTGAAAATGGCCTTGCTAAATACTCTCAAAATGCTTCACAAAAGATGAATTGTTCAAAATCTTTTAACAAATAGTTCATGTATCGGGTACTTATAGATACATTTTCTATGAATGTGGTGATATTCAATCAATGTAGCATTTATGTGTATGTAATTTATGCCTTTCCACATATATAAAAGAAGATCTAGTAAATGGCCAGGATAACACAGCTGAAGTAGCCTACTTCCAGTCAAAACAATCTAACAATTTTAATATTTTAATCTGTTTTGAACTTTATCTATCTTTCATATACATCAGGGGTTTGCAACCTACGGCCCGTGGGCCATTTCATGTTCCCTGCCACCCTTGCTTCTGCCGCCACAACCAGAAGCAGCAAAAATAGCTGAAACCAGAATGTCCTCGCTCCCGCCACAAGAAGCGGCAAAAACAGCCAAATTTCCTTGGCCTCCCAACTGTTTATTTAAATCAAAATTGTGATTTCAGATTCTGACTTGAACGGCAAAGGAAAACCATAATTCGCTGAGCTGGGAAAACAAAAGCAAACTGTTGTCTGTTACAAAAGAAAAACAATCTGAGCGTACAAGAGGAAAAATCATAAACAAGCCAAAGACCTACCCAGCCAGTGTTAGCACTACATATAAATCATCTAAAATTCGTTGGCATATTTTGGATTTTATAAGAGTGTTTTTTTTTTTTTAGGGAATAATTACCTGGGAAATATGATTGATTGAAGACTCCATTCTCCGGAGCTGGGATGCTTGGATATCCAGTAGTTGGAGCACATTGTTGGCCAACGCATTGATCTGATATGCAACGCTGGCTAAAGATTGGGTTGTATATGCTTTGGTCTCTTCTAATGCTTTCCTCTTGTCTGCAGCCTAAAGGAATGGGGAGAAAGGGAGATGATATGTTTAACATCAGAGAAATGAAGAAGAAACACTTTTAAAATTTAGATAACTCAGTAGACCTCTTTACGCTATAGGCTGCAAGAATAAGAAGAATCCAAAAACTGCATCAATTAGCATTCGTACCACTGATCCAGTTCCACGAGTCGCTTTCAGGTCCTGAGCCCTTTTGGCACACAAAGTCCTCCTCAGCCCCAGGCCAATATTGATGAAGCTGCTGCCCTCCCATCAAGACAGATTCAAGTGGGATTTAATCCACTTGGGGACCATCACCCTTCTCTATGGACTTTGCTAGCCGAAGGCCGCTAGTCTTGAAGGTGGGCAGAGTAGGTAAATACCGCTTGACAATCAGCATATGGTCTACTCCGGTGGTGAATCTATGGCATGCGAGTCAGAGGGGGTACTCAGAGCCCTCTCTATGGGCACACGCCCTATCACCCAAGCACAAGTTCATCCCGCCCCTCTGCCCAGCAATCCAATGGGAGTGCTTTCTCCCTCACCCCAGCACAAAGTTCACCCCGCCCCTCTGCCCAGCAGCTCAATGGGAGTGCTTCCTCCCTCACCCCACCCATTTGTGTGGATTCACAAAGACTTAGGCTTCTGGGAATTGAAGTACAAGAACAGCTGGAGTGCCAAAGTTCAGCATCACTGTGTTAGCCTGTGTAGCTTTGCACTAGCTGTTCAGTCCCTGGGCATTCCCAGAAGTAGAGAATGGTAAACAACTTCTGAGGATCTTCTACCTAGAAAACCCTGGAAAAGACCACTATAAGAATTGACTTGACAGCACACAATTATTAATAAAGTGCTTCAAATCAGGAAATATTATCACCGGCAAATTGAAATATATAAACAGGAAATGGTTTTTCCGTTACTTAGAGAACAAACAAAATAGTTCTATGTAATCTTGAAAAGAAAAGAACATCTGAGGCAAGCATAACATAGCAGGAAATGCAGTGCTCAGTTGACATTCAAGCTAAAGTAATCCAGCAGTCAAGTCACAACTAGAGTCTGTCCACTGGATCACTAGAGATTTGGTGAGTCAAGCCCATAATTCCACTGATTCAATGAGCCCACGCTAGTTGCAACTCGCTGCTGGATTTCACCCATTATGTATAAATTTAAGCACTCAACCTTCCATCATTAAAGCCCTCACTTCTGTCCCCTATTAGCAAAGCTAGATATGGGAAAACAAGAGCTAAGTTTTTTTAAAAAAATGCTTATTTTGTGGCAGAATAGAAGCAGGACAGTACGATTATAGATCTGAAACACAATGACTTTTATTTCCATCTGTTTTCCACCATATCAAACTAGGTTTTTCCATGGTTTTCTTGTAATCATGTTTCTTACATCAGTTGCATTTAATTGTCTATGTCTGTGCATGTTCACACATACATGTAATATTCATCAAGCTGCTTATGGTGAGCCTAAAATATGTAAAAGTCCTATCATTAAAAAAGACATTGTTTGATACAAAGTTTCTCTTGATGCATTTTTTAATTTATATCTACTTTTATCACTATGAATCACTTGTATTTTGTGTGAGGCTCTTCTCCTCATCTGCTTTCCAAGAGTATCATGCTACATCCATATAAAAACACAGACATGTTTGACACCCAATAGATATATCTCTAGGGAGGAGTTAAATATAATATATTTCATTTATTATTTTCCTCCTAGAGGCAACTGTGTGTAATTTGAAGCTTACTAGCATGGCCTGCTTACAAACTAATTAACTGTCTGCTGAAACATAACTCACAATATTTCATAGCGGAAAATACAGTCCTGCTTATAAAACTCCTATTCTTACACCAAGAATCCATTTGCAAACAAACTATAACCCATTACTACAGGTTGTTCACTATCCACTTGAACACATACAGAGAAGTTAAAGGAATGGTGGTTTCTATAATTCTCTTAGGAAAACTGCTTCTCCTTTTCCAGGATAGTCTCTCATTAGATTTTAATTGATTTTTTTAAAAAGATTGAATGCTATGGGGACTTGTGTATATGAGAGAAATAACGATTTGGATCTTTGGATCTCGGAAGCATGTCAACTATGGCACTTTGCAGGGTGGCCCTGGACACAGCTGACATGGAGTCTCTAAAATATTTACCCAGACCCAATATGGCCTTTGATCTAAAAACTTTCTTCTAACCCTGGTTTAGATGCCTGTATGCTAGTCCACAAGATGTGTGCACTTGTGGAAATGTAACATTTCTGATACCAACTTTTTTTTTTAAAAAAAACCTTCCTCTCCCAGTTTTCCTTCTTGTAATTAATTTGTCTCACTAAGGAAAAATTTAGACTGTCTATATGGGTATTTGTTGCATACCTGTCAAAATTGCCGGTGTCCAAATACAGAAAGGTTTCCAGGCGGCAGTGTTGGTGCATGCGCGCCGCTGCCTCTAATGTCAGATGTAGTGACATGCATGCGCAGAAACTCCTGCACGCATGTGCAGTAACCCCTGTGCACATGAGCAGAAACCCCTTCAGCTAGGAAAGGAGTTACTTCGCATGTGTGCCCGTCAGAGGCAGCAGCGCGCATGCGCAGTAACCCCTTTCCTGGCCGTTCAAATACGGGATGATGGCGGGAAGGAGCGTGACGAAGCGGTGAATTATGGGGAAGCCCAACCAAAATGGGATACTTGACAGGTATGAATTGTTGCCCTATGCAATTGCTTTCATTCTTGCTGTACTACTCCATGAGTACAGTTCTACTATTTTTAAACTGTTTTACTTACTTTTTTGTGTTTAATGACTAGACACCTGAGTACATGGAACACTGTTAACGGGAGCTCACTCTGCCGGGCAGTACTCGGGTCTTGAACTGCTGACCTGCCAACCTTCCGGTCGTCAAGCTCAACATCTTAACCACTAAGCCACCACTGCCCAGTATAGTGAGACACTAGTTAAAATCTAACCTGCAGCGCCACAAATGGCATACATTTTGGAAGCAAATTGCTGTAATTTAAAAAATCTCAGTAAGACATTATCTATTGCAATGTTTCATAAACTACAGTATGTTCCATGGAACACTGGTGGACTTCAATTCCCAGAAGGCTAAGTCAGTACAGTGGGTGATTGGGGAATTGACTTATGCTTCTGGAAATTGAAGTCCAAAAACCAAAGACTGGGAAATAATCATCTACTGTATACTGAGTTAAAGGACTCAGCATGAAACAAATAGTGCCTACAAAGATTTCTTAACTTACAGCAACACATTTTCAAAAGTTATAGCATTTATGAAGAAAAAGTAATCATCTAATATGATTTCAGACATTCTATTCTTCCTACAGTTCTTCATGTTTTAATTCTGTATATTCTTTATTACTCTAAGAATGTTTGTTCCGTAAAAATCAGAAAAGTAAGACAAGCAAATCTCTAGAATTCACTGGAGAGTGACAGCACTAGTGACTTACACAAAGTTTATGTATGTGTTTTTATACAGATAGTACTTCAGGAAGAGAAATGGAGACTAAATAAGGAATCTGATTTACCTGAAACAAAAGAAAAAATCATGGGAATAGTTCCAAGTAAATGAAAACAGTTCAAAAATTAGTGGCCAGAATCCTACAAGTATTTATGCCAATTTAAATTTAACTGAATAAATCACAGTAATGGATTGTCTATAACTACCAAACTGGCACCTGCATCCCTGGTTCAAACCTTGTTTCTGCCAAAAATCACTGTGATATACAGTATTAATAAAGGAAACCACTTTGCTATTAACCACAAATCAAATTGTCTTCTCTCAGCCGTAGGTCTGTATTATAAGGATAATAATCCTAAACTACCATGGCCAAGTTCTAGAAAGGTATTACTGAGATAAGGCACATGAAGCACTTTGAGTACATTTGTAACAATTGTAGAGAATTATTAACTATTATGACAAGGAGTTGGGTTTTTTAACAGATTAAGGTAACCAATTAATTTTCCTACACCTGCAGGGTAAGCAGCCTTCTTACAGCAGAATTAGTAAGGACTGAGATCTTCAAGCTGATATGACAGAATATTAGGAAAGTGGAAAAATTTTGTTCTGGCAAGGTTTCAGATTATTTTCTTATAATGAAGCAGTGTATGGTTTATGTGCTGTATCACTTTGCATTTTTATTTCGTACAGATATTTTTTTTTGTATTTGCAAACTCTTTAAAAGGCCTTGTGGTTAAAATGCAACACATGTGTTTTGAAGGGTCAGTTGAGGGTGCTTCAACCTTCAATTACATAATGTCTAAACTATTTTGGTTCACATCTTAATGATTTGAGAGCTGCCTCAAACGATGCCTAAATACAAAAATATTCTTCTGGCCAAACTCTACATAAATCTGTAGGCTTTACCACTGAAAAATCATGTGTGAGTCTGCAAAACTGTGCTAATTGTCTTGCTGCTGAAAAGCAATGTAGAAGTCCCACAGAGAGCTTTCTATATATTTCCCTACTTTGCATTGCCTAGTAAAAAGCAAATTAGATTACTTTAATCAGTTTACACATGCCTAAAGCAATCTGTCCACACCACATTTTACCTAGTACAGGATATACTGCAAGATAGTGCCAAGGAAGACAATAGCCAGAGTGCTTACATTTAAGCAATTTACTTCCGCTAATTCACATCCCTTATTGCTCAAGCCTTCAGAAAACCTGAGACACATTACCTTATGTTTCCCAGCAACAGTCATGCTTAGCTATTTTGCATGTTTGCTCTCAGTCTTCTAGCACTCAGTCTTCTAGCACTCCAGAAAGTATTCAATTCTATTCCCACAATTTTTGTGTTTCAGATGTGCCAACATATGCAAGCCTATAGCTTTTAAAATGAATGGTGTGTTCATAGCCTTTATTGATATGAAGAAAGATTGTGAAGACAGCTACGGAATCTGCTATAGACTTTCAGACACCAAAAAAAGTCACAGATGCACAATTCCCTTATCTTTTCCTGGGAATTTCTTCTTCTCCATATGCTTCCCATTTCCTCAATTTGAGTAGATCTGCAAATACAGTAAAACCCCTACTTACGTAGAAAGTCTGTTCCATTGGCGTTTATGTAAGTCGGTTTTTTACATAACTCGAAGCCAAACCCATAGGAAAAATGATTTTTTACATAACTGGAAGCAAACCCATAGGAAAAATGATTTTTTACTCAACTCAAAGCAAACCCATAGGAAAATAATATTTATGTAAATTGAACCAACCCCATAGGAAAAATTATTTTTTTACATAACTTGAAGCAAACCCATAGGAAATTGTGTTATGTAAATCGGGACATGGTTTTAGTGCAAAAATCATTATGTAAGTAGAATTTTATGTACAGTAACTCGAGGCATATGTAAGTCTGGCTTTTACTGTAACTCTTTACCTGGTCACTAAGGAAAAACAGGACAGCTCTGTACATAAAATTTCTATGTATGGACTCTATTTTTTTCAATACAGTATAGAAAAGATCCATACAGGCTACGAAAGGCTGGCTCCATAAAACAGGAAACTGGAGCTTCAATGTAAGACTACTAAGTATACCAGAAGACAGTCCACTAGTCTGAAGGCTTCATACAGAGCTGTCTCTCTCTTCCTTCCTGGATTGAAGGATGATTGAGATAAAACACCCTTTATGCTGCTAACGGAATAATGGTTTACAATCATGGTTCTAGTTGTTCCATTCTAGTCACAATTTCAAAATGGGTAGCTATTTGAGTCTGTCACTACAAAACCAACGAACAGTCCTGTGATACTGGAAAGAGAAAGAATTTTATTACAGTGTGAGCACCGACAGCCCACTTCATTAGATGTAATTAATATCACACACCATTTCCAGTACAAGTGCAACAGACATGCTGGAGATGGGATTAAGAAAAGGAAGGTCAGAGGAAAATTAGATTTATTACTCTTATCAGACAAGAAAAAAAAATGTAAACTAATTTCTATATTGACCACTTGATGGAGTCCCTATGTATAGTTGCTTGCCAGTTGTTTGAAGTACAGTATGTATTTGCAGTAAACAGATTGTTAGATTCACAGAACTATATGAGTTTCAATTCTGCTTTGTTTCTTTCCCCAACAATATTTTTCTAGCAATACAGTATTTGTTTCTGTTTTGTTTCTAACTTTTGCATGTCAGTTTTGTGCATGTTCAATTTCCTCCTGGATGTTTCTATTAAAACTTTCATTTCTATTGTTTTTAACATCTGTAGTTGGAGCATAGACTTGAACAATAGTTACAGTGATGGGTTTTCCTTGCATTATAGCCTCAGCTGCCTGTGCTACATATTTCCTCAGTATTAGAGCCAATCCTTCTGAGTTATTTATTTCCAGAGGAGAACACTTTGTAGTTGTCTGACTGAAAACATTCCAGTCCAATCCACCTTAGGTCACTGATACCAAACTCTGTAATGTTTATACATTCCGTTTCTTCCTTTATTGCTTCTAGTTTGCCTTGATTCATACTTCATACGTTCCATGTTTTAATTGTATTTTTTGTGCAGCATTGAACTTTCCTTTCACTTCTCTGTATGTCAGCCACTAGACATCCTTTCAGCTTTAATCTAGTTGCATCATTAGCGATAGCGCTATTTATGCTTGCTAAAATCATGATGAGGGCAACAGCTAGAGGCTTTCCCAACCTTTTCCTGCCAGGGGCCAGTTACCACCACTGTGCTCAGATGTGGGAGCTGGAGATGTGGCTGCACCCACTGCTTATGGTTGCCATGGCGGGAATCATGCCGGTTTAGCAGATTTTTGTACAGCCTCTGCCGCTTCCCAGGGTGGTGAGAGGCTTTTCAGAGCATGTTCGCTCCATTTTTGGATTTATTTTTGCCGCTTCTCGACTGCTCTTTGGCAGCCAAGCTGCGTCGGTTAGCAACTTCTTGGTTCTGTGCTGGGAACCCAGGCGCTGACATAAGCTCCACCCAGCACCAGAAGTCGCTAACCGGCGCGGTTTGGCTGCCAAAGCGCAGCGGAGAAGCAGCGAAAAAATTCCAAAATGGAGCAAACATGCTCCGAAAAGCCTCCTGCCACCCTGGAAAGTGATGGAGGCTGGGTAAAAAGCTGCTAAACCAGTATGATTCCCACCACTACGCGGTAAGTGACATATTGTGACTTCCAGTGGTGAAGGTCTAGAGGTGCCCGGGTGGCCATCATGGGCCAGATTAATGAGAAGCACAGGCCGTATTAGGCCTGCAGGCCATAGGCTGGTCACCCATGAGCTAGAGGGTGCAATGTTTGTATAAAATAATTATGAGAATAGTACATGAACGGGAGAGGAAACTTAGTTTAACAAGTAAACAGTTCTAACTAATCCAGAATTGGGCTAAAAATTGAGTTGGGGGGGTCAGCAAAGCAAAGCAATCACACTTATATACTGCCCCATAGTGCTTAGTGCACTCTCTGGGCGGTTCACAATTAGCATTTTGCCCCCAGCATGCTGGGTACTCATTTTACCGACCTCAGAAAGATGGGAGGCTGAGACAACTTTGAGCCCTGGTCAGGATGGAATTTCCAACCTTTTGGTTGCTGGGCAGCAATTTATCCACTGTGCCACCATAAAGATTTCACAGCATGTATTGTACTACTATTAAGCCCAAAGCAATGTCTCTGATGAATAGTTACCAATAGTAGCCTCATTATCTTGGTTCTTTGCAATTGAGAAAGGGGCATTTAGTCAGCGATTTGGTTCCTCCCCTGTCCTCTGGAAGAAAAAGGAGTGATATGAATAGAAGTTTTGCCAGTTTTCAAGGGTGCTATAAATGTCCCTTATTATTTCCATTATATCCGGTCAGTATATTTAGAAAAAGTCACACATTTGTTAAGAAACATACATAGCCAACAGCAATTTGCTCAAGGTTAAGACAGTAAATTTTTAGCAAGGCTAAATGATCTAATGGTTTCTTTCTTCATGTCTCTGAAGAATTGGGACCCATTTCTCTCACCACCACTGCATGGCTTGGCAGTAGAGAAGTTTTCAATGGCTCCAAAGCATGTATTGCTGGATAGAAATTGAAGATGGTTAGGAACAGAGTCTTCTGTGAAAAGTCTGAACTCTTCAACAGCAAAGGTTACCT
Source organism: Bradypodion pumilum (assembly GCA_035047305.1). NCBI lineage: Eukaryota > Metazoa > Chordata > Lepidosauria > Squamata > Chamaeleonidae > Bradypodion > Bradypodion pumilum. The sequence goes on along the minus strand of JAWDJD010000006.1, from coordinate 19,737,483 downwards.
GGTAAGGAGTCAGAGGAGATTACTGGAGAAGAAGGGGCAGGAAATAGCAATTGAGACATAGACAATGCAGCTAATTTATCATTCTCTTTATTTCCAATATTCATATTCTGAGCACTAATACAGTAGAACTTCGGATAAAGTCCAAACACGGTTCCACAAGTTTGGACTTTATCCGAATCAAATGGGCGATGCATCAGATAACGTCCAAAAATGGACTTTATCCGAGGTTCCTATACCAAATACCTTGGATAATGTCAATTTTTTTAGCAGTTTTGTACTTTATGCGATGCATCACGTGTGCATGAAAACTGCGACTTTATCCGAATCAGACTTTATCCGAGGTTCCAATGTACTAATATAGTTGCAACTATGTCACCCCTGCACGAAATGAAGATATCAGTAGTCTCCTGTAAGGAAGCCAAGTTTACAGAAGTCCAGAAAATGTTTTTATCTCTCTAAGCAAGAGAGAACCGGAGTGGCTGCAATCTTGAACAGTTCTATTTGTCTCTAAATATATTTCAAAACTAACTGAAAGAATCATTATTTCTGACATCCCTACTGAATTTATTTATTCATTATTTTTTGCAGAAATATCTTGGCTCAGATTCCTTGTCTAGAAAACACCTTTTGAGTTTCCCTCATGACCACCAACCTTTTCATAGGCTGTGGAGACTCGTCAATGTGAGACAACTTTACCTACAATGAAATCAATCATATTGACCATCTATAGCAGGGGTGGCCAACCTTGGTAGCTCCACGTGTTCTTGAACTTCAATTCCCAAAAGCCCTGATCAGCTGGTGTATTAATCAGGGCTTCTGGAAATTGAAGTCCAAGAACACCTGGAGCACCAAGGTTGGCCACCCGATCTATAGCCATGATGGTGAACCTTGGCACTCCAGATGTTCTTGGACTTCAACTCCCAGAAGCCCAAGCCTCCTTGAATCCACATGAAGTTTACTGCGATTCATCTGGCCCACGCCGTGCTCGTCGCTCCCGAAAGCGAAAGTAAAACGTAGGGGCGCGTATTACTTCCGCTTCAGGGAGCGACGAGGGCGGTGCAGGCTGGATGAATCAGAGTAAACCCCTTCATGTGGATTACGGGGGCTTGGGCTTCTGGGAATTGAAGTACAAGAACATCTGGAGTGGCAAGGTTCGCCATCATGGATCTATAGTATCAGTAGCAGTAATAAACATCATTCTACCCTGGCACAGTATAGTTTTAAGAGCCTCTAAGTGTCTTCAAATATTATTTTGATCTATCCTCTTCCGGTGTGAGATATGGCATATTTGGAAACTTAGGAAGTCTGTTCTACAATTTTAAGCACTTATTGCATGGTTTTGATTATTTGTTCCAGAAAGAGTTAAAAGGTTGTTTTTGGGTTTGGAGGGGTTTTGTTGTTGTTTTTTAGACCCGTTCTATCCTACTTGGCTCTCTCTTAGCTATCTGCACATTATCTGTGATAATGTGTCTCAGTGGTTTAATTATCCCACTCACGCTAGATAATATTTACCTACTATAAGCCAAGAGACCAATTTGCAGCAGGGGTAAAGAACTGTAAAACCAGAGATCATTTACAATAGTTACAGAACAACTACCTATCAAGTTGAATGGGGGGAGGGGACTTAAGGTAATGGTTGAGTTGCTTTCATTCTTCATAAAGATTTCACAGCTCATACCATAAATCAAGTTTTATCATTACTGCCCATGAGTAAGCCCACAAATACCTTAATACATAAGATAAAAAAGAGCATTGGGTCAGCAATTGCAATAGCAGCAGTCACTGAGGAACACCCAGCAGATAAATATTTTAAGCAGGAAAAGAAAGGCTACATAAGAGATGATGACGTGGGCCACATGAAATGGTGCCGCATGCTGGGTCTGGCCCATGCTTTAAGACATTATCCTAGCACAATGATGGCAAACCTTTTAGAGACTGAGTGCCCAAACAGAGGGGCGTGCCAACTCTCTGCTGGGTAAAGGGAGGAAGCCCTCTCATTTGGCTGCTGAACAGAGAGGCAGGGCGAACTCTGTGCTGGGGGAGGGAGGAAGCACTCCCATTTGGCTGTTGGGTAGAGAGTTGGGGAAAACTCTGTGCTGGGGAAGAGAGGAAGTGCTCCCATTGGGCTGCTGGGCAGGACAAACTCTGTGCTGGGATGACAGCATACGTGCCAACAGAGAAGGCTTCGAGTGCCCCCTCTGGCACGTGTGCCATAGGTTCGCCATCACTGTCCTGTTCTGCTCATGGGATGGGTGAGGACTCCTATACAGGTAGACTAACAGTTAAATGAGTTAAGTTAAATCAGTTAGATAGGCAGCATGTATCCTGACAACAAAATCAACATCCCACTAAGAGATGGCCACACCTACAGAGGAAAGACACAGAAAATCAGGGCTCTGAGCACATGCCTACACAACAAGATAAAACACAAGTTATGGTTAGCTGCAAGAAAAGATAGGCATGCAGGAAGGAAGTGCTACACAGGATAGAGTATGTTAGCGTGAAAAGTCTTAGTATTCGTTCATGCAATACCAAGCCAAAGTTTAGATCTCTTTCTTCCAACAACATTTAAATACAGCCTTAAAGTAAGAAACAATATATCCTCTCAAAGTGAATTACAGAGGATTCAGATCACTGATGCATATCTGGACTATTTTCTGCTCTACACTTCCCCAAAATTATAACCTCAGTGCTAGCCTCTGATGAGAGATGTACATTCATAGTTTTGGCTCTTGCTTGCAACCAAATGTGTCTGTGGCTGATCAAACATGGGAAAAGATCCTGGGAAAGAAAGATCAAGACATCTGGTCAGCGTGGACATCCCAGCTTTTCTGCTGCTACTACTACAGCTGCTTGTAAAAAGGATAATTAAAACAAGACAGGCAAAATAACTTGCTTTCCTGTCTGTTTGAGGATGAATTTTGATTATAAAATGATGGCTGCTTAAATCTGATATGCAATTTAACCCTTCATCATAAGTTATTTAAAAGTTATGCAACCTATTTTTGGAACATCTTACTAGCCTAACCTAAATTCCTATAGATTTAGGCACAATCAATTGTGAAAGAGCTGGCATGAGAAGCCATTTGCTTCCCTGGAGTGGTTTGTATCTCAATATAAAACAAAAACAGATCAGAGCACATATTTATCCCAGTACAGTACATTAACATTTCCAATGACCCATCCTTGAATTGCATACATGGTTAATTTTTTTTGGCATAAACATCTTGGAATGTTTTTTCATAAACATTTTTTTTTAATTTTCAAAGCCTTAAAATCTGTTCAGACACTTAACTCTGCTTCTCTAGGTCAGTTTTCTGGAAAGCATTTGCTCCAACATACCACAAAAACTGGAACAAAAAGCATCCCAAACTCAAGACTCTGATGTGATTTGGGAGGGTTTTGTTTGCTTATTTGTTTTGTCCTTACAGTTTGTTGTATACATAAAGAAAATTGCAAGTGGCTAGGGTCGGGGCACATTGTTTACAGGTAATAAATGTCAGAGGACTATGCAGTTGGCTTAGGTAAAGATAACGGCCGCCCTTGCTTGAAAGCCAGTCGTATCCGACTCTAGGGTTCAGTGTTCATCTCTGTTTATAGAATAGAATAAATCTTTATTGTCATTGTCCCGTTGCGGGAACAAAGAAATTTCTCGGTTGCTATATCAAACCAACTCAAATAAGGCACACCACATGAATTTAAAACAACAACAGAAACACTAATTAAAACAGTACAATACAGTACCACATGACAAATAAAATAAAATAAGATGACTTCAGAGTCCAGGGTTTCCATTTAAGGCCAAAATTGCTCTAGAGAAGAAGCTGTTCTTAAGACGGCTCATTCTCGCCTTCATTGTTCTATATCTCCGTCCCAATGGCAGCAGCTCGAAGAAGCAGTGACCAGGATGCGATGGATCTCCTAATATATCTAACGCTTTTCTATGGCACCTGATGGTATAAATTTGTTCTAAGGTGGAAAGTGAACAACCAATAATACTCTCCAGTGTTTTAATAATTCTGGGCAACACTATCCTATCCCGATAAGTACAACTTCCGTACCACACACATAAACCATAAGTGAGCACGCTCTCAATGGCGCAGTGATAGAAGGCAAGCAGCAACTTTTGCGGAATATTATTTTTCCTTAAAGTTCTCAAGAAATACAGTCTCTCCTGTGCCTTCTTCACCAGGTACACCAGGAAAGATCCTCCTGTAACTCAATGCCCAGAAATCTAAACATTGTTACCCTTTCCACACAGGTTATAGCCAGAGCCAGCGCTGTCTGCATCTGCAGATGTTTCTGTGAACATGTGGCAGGCATGACTAGACACCAGAGTGCACGGAACACTGTTTGCCTTCCCACCAAAGCAGTACCTATTTATCTACTTGCAATTTCTTGCTTTCGAACTGCTAGGTTGACAGTAGCTGGGACAAAGACTGAAACTCACTCCGTCATCAAGCACTCAGGTCTTGACCTGCCAAATTTCCAGCCGTTAGATTCAACGTCTTAGCCACTATTATTTATTTATTACTTATTATTTCTTTTATCAAATTTATATCCCCCTCCACTCAGCCCTCGGTCGACTCCGGGCGGCTAACAACATATTAATATACATACTATTACAATATAATGGTACAAAAACACAAGAAATTAATCAATACAATTACAAAAAAGCAATAATCACAATGATACAATATCAAATCGCCAGTAACGAAACATCAAGACAAAAGGGAAAACCTCTATCCAGAGGCCCACATGTCCAGGTACAGCAAGGCCACCACAAAAATGATAAAGTCACAGTCACCCGCCCTAGTCATCCTCCAGGTCGATAAAGGAACTATGCTACCGCAGTCTCTCAGCTTACTCCTGCGTAAATTCTGTGGGAGTTCCTTAAATGTATAATTGTAACCCAAAGGCTTGGGGAACTAATGAAAGGGTCATATAGGCAAAGAAGACCAGGCGTGCCAGATCTCTCTTAGAAAAATGTTTGCCTTTCAGCTCCAGGTGATTATATTTGACTAGTCATGCTGACTCATAAGAATTGCCATTTGTTTTTAGAAGCACAGTTTAGTTCATTAAGTTTCACAAGAAATAGTAAGGTCCACAATGGGTTAACTCTACACTGGAAAGGTTAATCAAGGAAAAGCCAAAACACTTTTCAAGGATCAAGTGCGTATATTCTTAAACTAACAAAAATTAAGTAAGGGGTGCCTGTACATAAGTGTGAAGCAGGAAAGATTTGAATCTGTTTATCAGGCTACATGCAAATTAAATCATTTGCTTTTTTTATTTCCAAAAAGACCCTAGATCCAGGTGCACATCCCACAACACCCCTTCTAAAGGGTAGGTACACTAGCCATTTCAGGAGTGACAAAAAAGCAGATACAGATTTAAAAAATCCTGGCCAGGAATAGATAGATAAATACAGTAGATAGATAAATCTTTATTGTCATTGTCCTGCACAGAACAACGAGATTGGGGATAGCAGCTGGAGGTTTGCCAAGTATTATGAATGCTATACTTCTTAAAATATTTAAAATTCCAGAGTAGGAATGCCTGGCCATATGGACAATGACAGTGACGCTCACAAGACAAGATAAGGAATATCTGTATCATATTTTATACACAAATTTTAGTAAAGAGCATTTTTATATCTGCAAATTATAACCAAGTGTAGATTGCATACAATAAGCAAAGGCTTACAAAGGACCTTTTGTAGATTTCAAAGAATATACAACACATTCTTAGCAACCACGTCAATTAAAAAGGAAGCTTAAAACTGAAAATCTTTAATAAAGATGGAGAAAGAGGAATAACCATCTATATCTTAGTCACAGAGGATTAAAACAATTCAACATATTTCCTTTAAAATGTGGGAAATACAGTGTGTCATTTTAATACTAATTCATTGGGAATTCAGAGCAAATGTAAAGGCAATAGGCTTCCAGAATAGACTTATTTCTGGCTTCTTTCCTTCTTAAATTAGCAGATACTAATACTGAATAACTAAAAAGAAAGCTCAGTCAATAAAAAGAGGGTGTCTGTATCTGTTTTACAAAGGGCCAACTTCAATTAAGGCTGAGGACTGAATAGTACTTGGGTCTAATCCAACTCTCATCTATTCAAGATATACAAGTGCTCCAGTTTTATTTTGGAAACTTAATATACATTAAAAATTACTCACAGAGATCCAGACAGCAAAATTTGAAAGGATTTGGGGGAATGAGTATTTTAAAGGTTTTTTTTCCTTCAAGGAATGAGCTTCATTCACAAAAGTGCCAGTCCCTGAAGAATCATGTGAGAAAATAAATGTAATATATGACATTTTAAAAGAAATGTTGTTCAAACACCTTTATTTCCCTTGCAAACACAAGCAAAAAGTAGTCATCTGAAAACCATAGATCCCTAGAATGATAGCTTTCACAATACAGTACATGGAAAGGCGTGTGTCTGTTACTTGAAAACCGCTTTCAGCGGTTGAAACAAATAGTTCACTAAATGGTCCACCTGACAGAAGTACAAATTATCATTGGCACGACCTTGGAAGTAAAATAGGAAAATAAGGGGTAGGGTAATCCAATTGCTTAACATAAGCCAAATATAGTAAAACCCCTATTCATGAAAATGTCTGATCCATAGGCTTTTGCTTAAATCAATTTTTTATGTAACTTGAAGCAAACCCATAGGAAAAATTATTTTTTACGTAACTCGAAGCAAACCCATAGGAAAAATGAAATTTTTATGTAAATCGAAGCAAAGCCATAGGGAAATGATTTTTTACGTAACTCAAAGCAAACCCATAGGAAAAATGAAATTTTTATGTAAATCAAAGCAAAGCCATAGGAAAAGAATCTTTATGTAACTTGAAGCAAACCCATAGGAAATCGTGTAAACCGGGACATGGTTTTAGCATAAAATCATTTTGTAAGTCAAAGTTTATGTAACTCGAGGCATTTGTAAGTTGGGGTTTTACTGTAGCTGCATCAGCCATTTCTGCCTGTTAAATGAACTATCTGTCCCTGCCATGATTCCAAAAGTTACATTTTGGCTTACACTAAACATTGGGATTTTGACCATCCTAAATTGTTAAATTGCTGCCATAGTAGAAAGGTGAGTGCTAAATGCCTTCACTTTTGTGATTTTGTTTCCAGTCTATGTGTTTGAGGTTAGACTATCTGTAGCCCAGGAACACTGTATACCAAGGCCAAATTACAGGAATGAATCAGCATGTCTATCTACCATTGTCACTATCGTGCTCAGTCTGCTTACCAAACAGATTCATTCAACACTACTATTGAACATCTGACAAGGCAAAAATATGAGAAGCACATCCTTGGTGGCATTGTAAAGCCAGACAAGACTAACCTGTTTCTTATCAATTATGGGAGGGAAAACTAGAATAATAAAACAAGACTTAGGACATACCTGTCAAGCGCAGCTCTGGAGATTTCGGGACCTGGGAAGAACGTTTCTGCGTAGGTCCGTTATACGCATACGTACAAGGCTTTTACGTATGCGTAGAACGACCTGCACAGAACCGTTCTGCGCAGCTCACTTCTACACATGCGTAGAAGGTTTTTACGCATGCGTAGAAGGCTTTTACGCATGCATAGAACGGACCTGCCCAGAACTATTCTGCGCAGCTCACTTCTATGCATGCATAGAAGGCTTCTACGCATCCCCTTCTGCACAGAAGCCTTCTACGCATAGGGAGAAGGGTTCTACGCATGCATAGAAGAGTTCTACGCATGCGTAGAAAGGACCTGCGCAGAAGGGATGCGCAGTAACTCCTTTCCCCCGCTGCCAAATTACGGGGTAGCGGCAGCTCCAGGCAGGAAATGGCGAAAATCGGTGCGGAAATACAGGAAATCTCGACCAATCCGGTATACTTGACAGGGATGCTTAGGAGCAGATTCAGGTATACAGTATTTTAAGATGTATCTGTAGTAATGTATCAGAGGGGTAGAGAAAAGAGTGCCCAGCCTAATTTATGGACCACTAATTATCCATAGCACTACTGGATAGAGAAATCCATCACTGATCTCACCAACAGCATTACAAAAATTGTTTCCCTATAGACTGTCTAGATTCTAGAATAATATTATTGATTATTTTTTCCTGTTGCTGCTGCTGTCTGTTACTAATGAGGCTTGAAATTAAAACAGCTTTATGTCACTTTGCTTACAGGCTGCTATCTGCAGTGGCTCGGTGGTTAAGAAGCTCGCCTTGTTAGCTGGAAGGCTGGCAAGTCGGCAGTTCGTGACCTGGATACTGCATGACGGATTGAGCACCTGTCTCTCTCCCAGCTCTTGGGGACATGAAAGGAGCCACATTTGGGTGTCCTCTGAGCGGAGTTTCTTCCAAAAAAATCCTTTCAACCCAAAATATTTTCTGAAATGAAATTATTATTATCAAGCTTATAACATAAGATTGTCCCCAAGAATGCAATGTCTACAAACTAGATGCCCAAACAAACCTTAGACAATAATACAAATAGAATAAGATTTGATGCATTTCTCCTTTTAATAGGGCTGAAAGAAACCTCAATTTAATATTGTTTTATTTTTGTTGATTGAAAGTGGAATACACTTTGTCATCCTCTAGAGTCCCAAGTAACCATCCACAGAATTAACATGAGCATGAAGTCAGCTATGTGTCTTAAATACGAGACATGACAAAATTCTAAACTTAGTAAAGCTAAGCCCAGTAAGAGAGCCGAAACATTAATAGAAAATGCAACTATCTAAACAAAGATCGACATTCTAGACTATAAAATAAATAAACTTTAGCTTTTAAAAGTCATGGGTTTAGGAAATATTGAAATAGTTTCAAGAAGAGATAATGCCATGATTGAGCTTCCAAAAATAAAACTATGAACCACATCTACTAAGGTATGAGAACCCTGACATTACTGAATGGATCAGGGTCATAAAATTCCATTAGTGGTTTGTTATTCGCTTTAGCACCTCCTGCTTCTGCAACCATCTCATCTATATATTAATAAGTATTTCTATGTTATTTCTGAAGTGATAGCATAGCCATCTGATTATGAAATCACAAAGTGCAATTTTTTATTGCTGATGGATAGAGAAGTGGGCTTGATCGACAAAAACTAACATTAAAATACAGTACAAGAATTAGTCTTTAAGGTGCCACAATGTTTTTGTTTTGTTTTGTTTACTTTCTGAAATGCTTGCACAGACTAATACAGTGATGGCGAACCTTGGCACTCCAGCTGTTCTTGAACTTAAATTCCCAGAAGCCCTGATCAGCAGGAGTGCTGACTTGGGTTTCTGGTAATTGAAGTTCAAGAACACCTGGAGTGCCAAGGTTCGCCATCAGTGAGATAATATGACTACTACTTCAAAAATGTGTAACTATCTAATCTGAATAGTATAATTCCCATAGGTCGCCCTTGCTCTAAAGTCAGTCGTATCCAACTCTAGGGTATGTTGCTCATTTCCGTTTATAGCCAAATAGCCAGCGCTGTCTGCGTCTGCAGACGTTTCCGTGGTCATGTGGCAGGCATGACTAGACACCAGAGCACACAGAACACGGATATCTTTTCCACCAAGGCAGTACCTATTTATCTACTTGAAATTTCTTGCTTTCGAACTGCTAGGTTGGGCAGGAGCTGGGACAAAGACAAGAACTCACTCTGTCGTGCAGCACTTGGGTCTCAAACTGATGATCTGCCAAGCTTCCAGTCATCAAGTTCAGCATCTTAATGACTAAGACACCACAGTGCACCTTCTCATAATCCCTGACAAATATGGCAGTCATAATCTAGACTGGTACATTCTAAAAGCAGCAAGTAGTCCAGCTCTAGAGATCAGGATGGAAATTGTGTGATTTGTGTGGAATGATAGCTATACTATTCATAATCTACTGTCCTTATTCTTCCCACTTTTTTCACGCAAACATTCGTACCGTATATACTCAAGTATAAGATGACCCGAATATAAGCCAAAGTACCTAATTTTGACCTGAAAACCCAGGAAAATAGATTGACCCGAGTATAAGCCAAGAGTGGGAAATGCAGCAGCTGCTAGTGAGTTTCAATAATTAAAATACATGAAAATACAGTAAAATTAATTTAGTGCATATTTTACTGTATTTGCACCACCCAACCAGTGGTGGTGATGCAGGGGAAGTGGGTAGGTGGGTCAATTGCACTAAGGCAGGAAGCGTTGCTCTAGCCTAGCCTCTTGCTCTTCCTGCATGCAAGAAGCATGGCTTTCCCCGTCCATCTTGGAGCAGGGACAAAGACACAAAGGTAAGTGAAATCAGCTGTTTTTTCTTTCCTTGCCGAAGCTACTTTCAAGCTGTGGAATCACTCCAAAAACATATTCTGGGATCCTCGTGGTTGTTGACCCATGTATAAGCCAAGTCACCTTTTTGGACATCATTTTTGGGGCTAAAAAACTCGGATTGTACTCGAGTATATACGGTACTCACTATCCACTATATTAATTCTCCACTTCCGTGCAATTCTTTACAGCTTTGCCCAGTCCTTATATCTGCTTGACTGATATCAAACCCATTTCCCCCTTATCTTCCATGGAAATGTCCATGCTATTCCATACAATCTCACCAATACAAATCCCCTGATACTATGCCATTATAATCTTTTACAATCAATTAATGGGTTCTAAGAGAACTGATTACCTCCAAACAACCACTGCTGTAAAATGTATGTTCATTATAAATGAAGTTGAACACTCACAAATTCTCAAAATGATTTATATCAGCACTGGCCCTAGTCTCATTGTGATCTACAACCTGCAGAATAACTTGGAAGGTCTAAGACCAAATGCAAAAGATGGGTAAATAGAGCCTAAGGTTATATATATATATATGTTAAACATATAGCACGGATCTTAAGTGATTTTCAAACACTCCTTGAAAACCTGTTTCTGAGAATTATTAAATGTTCTCTCTAAACAGTCTGGCCAGGTCATCCTGCTATGGTAATAGAGTAGACCATACTGCCAGCAACTCAATGCTGAGTGTCAGGCTGCGGTTAACTAACCAGACAACCCTGAGGACTAATGGGTGCCGAAGTCCACAGGGAAGAGTGATGGTCCCCAAGTGGAATAAATCCCACTTGAATCCATCTTGATGGAGGGCAGCAGTTCATCAATAGTGTCCTGGGGGTGATGAGGACTTTGCTTGCCAAAAGGGCTCAGGACCAGAAAGTAACTCGCAGAATCGGATCAGTGGTACAGGTGTCACGCTGCGATATGGAAGGCAAATGAAAGGCCACTGCATTATATTCTCAGGATAGTCTTCATGCCTGATCGCCATGATGATCACCTATATTCGGATTTGGATATGGCAGAAGAAGAAGAAGAAACAAAGATAATACATATGTAAGATAAAAATAAATGTAACAAAAGTGATGCCACACTGATGATGAGTCAAGACAGTGGGATCCAGCTGCATTAATATCTCTGTGTAATGAATATATTAGCAGTGCAAACAAATTTAATTTGCTCAAAGGAACATGGTTCTAAAAGTGCAGAGAACCAGTCACTTTCAGACAGGTGCTAACAAGAAACTGCTCTCTGAAGAACTAGGAACAGAAACTGAAGCAATGAAACCAATGCCTACACTTTTAAGATTGCTGCCACAGATGGGGACAAGTCCTGGGTAACAGCTAACCCTATGTGAAGAGCCATGCCTTCTCAGACAACCAAAATGCCTGCTTGCAGGGACTTCTAGATTCTGCCTTTGTGATGGAGGCTTCCAACAACAGCAATAATAAACCACAGGTGCAGCAGTTGGATCAAAAGGGAACAGAAATAATTTTTGCATGTTTTGAATATGACTGGATTCAGTTTAATAATAATAATAATAGTGAGCCATCAAGTTAATTCTAACTTATGGTGACCTGTTCCACCATTTTTAGACAGAGAATACATAGAACTGATTTATCACTCCCTTTTTCTGGAAGTGCTGAGGGACTGCAACCATTATGCCTGCTGATTGCTACACATTTAGCTATTTCTCTTAGGTATACTTGGGAATCAAACTCCTAGCATCTGGCTCTATGGCCAGATGTTTAACTCAATGAGCTATCCATACAGCTGTTTGAGTTCAGTTTACACTTCTACAATAAGGGGAGTTCTTTAATGTTTAAGAAAACCCAAGATGAGCCATAGAGATTAGTTGTGACCCATACAGTCTACTAGACTGTATATTTTTTAAAAGAGTTATACTGACACTTTTTATATATTGTAAAATATTTTAGCAGCTTGGTTAGTTTTCTATTAACTACCAAGGGATACTGCTTGGAAAATATTTGGAAAGGAATCATATTAAAAGCAGATATATAGTAAGAGGCAGTGTTTCCCAAACTATGTTCTGCAGAACACCAGTGGACTTCAATTCCCAGAAGCCTCAGTCAGTACATTGGCTGACCAGTGAATTGGGGAATGGACTTAGGCTTCTGGGAATTGAAGTCCAAAAAACAGAGATTGGGAAACAGTGGGCTAGTTGAAGGGAAAAAGAGGGACCACGGGAGTTTGAAAACAGCAGCTGATCAAGAACCCTGAAACTAAACTGACAAGAGGAATGTCTTTCCCAGTGTGCCACAGCTCTGCCGTCTCTTTCAATGTACTTCCCAAATTCAGAGTCCTAGACTTAACCTTTAAAATTAAGATTAAGTAACCTGTTGGGCAGACCAATCTGCCCATCCACTACTGAGGTCACCAGACAGGTCCTTTCTCCAGGTGCCACTGTCATCTGAAGTGTTATAGATGCAACCAGAAAAAAAAATGTGCATTTCCTTTGATGGCCCCTTGCTTCTCAATGCTTCTACTATACTCAGGTATCAAATACAGTACTGTAAACATATTCCTGCTTTTCCTGGCTAACATACTTAGCCTTTGCATCTGAGAGGACTTTTGATTTTATGGCCTGTTTCAACAGACAGTTCTGTTTAAGTTTTGCATACTTACTAAATTTCTTTTAAAACTGTGACATTATGGTTTCTTTTCGTTTGTTACCTTTCCTGAAAACCTATGTCCATGATGAAGATCCAAATCATGCATTTGTAACTTTAAAATACCATTTTCTGCCTCCTGCAGGGTAATGGCACATTTTATCCTGAAAGTCATTCTAGCAAACTTTTTATCGCTTTGGTCACTCAGAAACTCCGCTTAGCATATATGCGGGGGGGGGGGGGGATGTTCCCTTTGAGCACAACCACTTTCTTGTTACCTTTCCAATGAAAATAGGACCTGCTACTATTAATCCTTTATTTGCTTTGTAAAACAAAACAGAAGAACAGCTGGGAATTATCCTGGGAGGTGCCTTTTGAAACATAAATGCTAAACTGTATTCGGCTTTCAAAACATTTGTTTGCCCTGGAAGACTAAAGGGGATGGGTAGGATTCCCAAATTTTTAAAGTCGTTTTTAATGGATTTACATTTGCTTGCATTTGTACTGCTGCAGTAAGCAATAATGAACTTGAATCTAACTATCACACATCAGTGATCATCTAGGCCAAAGATGCACATCCTTTTTCACTATCTCGGCTGCATCTGATGCCAGTGGAAGACCTTAGCATGTACATACAAAAGCGTCAGTATGGTATCTGCACAAGCACAGGCTGAGGGGAAATGAGGCATTAACAGATTTAGGGTGGTAGAAGAAGCAGCTAAGTCAGTGTTTTCCAATCTTTGGTTTTTGGACTTCAATTCCCAGACGCTTAAGTCAATTCCCCAAAGCACTGATCAGCCAATGTACAGTGGAACCTCGGTTAACGTAATTAATGCATTCTCTGGGACGTTTCTTGCAGCAAAAATTACTTTAACCGAATTTCCCACAGGAATTCACTGACTGCAATTTCCCATAGGAATGCATTGAAAACCAATTAATCTGTTCCGGCGGAAAATCAGTAAACTGGGCCATTATTTTCTATGTATTTCCTTTTGTTATGCGATTTTTATGTTAACCGAGGTTCCACTGTACTGACTTAGGCTTCTGGGAACTGAAATCCCCCTGTGGGGTGTGGGCCCTAAGTTGGGAACCATGGAGCTGAGCCTTCTCCAAATACACCCTTGCAAGCGGTGGACTTCATAGTTTATAGAAACAAAACAAAGAGTCCTGTGGTGGTACTTTGAAGATTAGAAAGCTTTGTCTGGCATATACTACTATGGACCGCCATCTACTTCCTCAGATGGTCAAGTACATCTGGAAACCACAGGACTATTTTGTTAGTTTTCCTTCCAGCGAGGTAGCATTCCCTGCTTTCATGCTGCTATTAGTAGTGGAGAAGCAACACAGCGAATACTAGAGAAAGTGTCTTTCTACCTGAACCAGTGATCCAAACAAGACTCCTGCTTTGCCACCACATTAAGCTTAATACCCAGTAAGAGTGTATGGAACTCAGCAGCAATAGCAAGGATGGCTACTACACACTTAGCCTTTGGGGCAAGGGACGGTTGGTTGTGTATTCTGATCTAGGTTGTGTTAGTAGGTAGTAGCCTAAATCCAATTTCTGCTTCTAATTCAAGCAGTCCCAGTGAGTCAATGGGCCCGCCTGAATTAGGAGCATTGGCATACCATTTAGTATCTGAATTACATAAGCTTTGGCATACCATTTAGTTATTGATTCAGCAGATCAACTGTAGTCTTTAGTAGTGACTAGCATTTGGAACCAGGCCAGTGACCTTTTCAGCCTTTAGCAGTAAAGACTATCTAGCACTATAGTACCCAGCTATACATGTGCTATACACAGATGTAACTTTGCAGTGTGTGTCAGCCACTGGGGCTGACTGCTGTCCATTTCCATGATGTGAAAATCTAATACAGGAGTTAACACTGACTGCACACTGTATTACTGTTGCAGATATTCATAAAAATATCAGGGCATCATATATGTCCCATGCAGCACTTAGAAAAGGGATACTACTGGGTGTGTTTGTTTTGAAACTATGACTGCAGCCAAACAAGAAATTCACATCTCAGGTTCACAATAAAGAAGTGTGCAAAACTGTTAATGCTATCAAGGAGTATCATTCAGGCAAGAATGAATTTGACTATATAACTCTGCCATGCTCTGAACAATTCATGATTATTACTATGATAGATATTAAATGATTGCAACAAAGGGAAATTATAATTAAGAAGACAGTTTCAAGCAGGCAATACACAACAGCCAAGACAGCAACAGTATGATTAATGCTAAAATGAAATGAAATATATTCCTCTGTCCTAATTATTAATGGCAGAAATGACCATACATTCATTTCCAAACATGTAGAATTTGGAAAAACAGTTGGAATTTTAAAAAGCCAGATTTTCTTCCCAAACCCGATGACTCATACTTACTCACTATGCTCTCTCTTTACTCATGTGGAAATGTACTGCAGTACAAGTGACTACACAGATGTATTGGCAGGCATCATAGATGACTGGCACAATAAGTGTGTTTTCTATTCCTACAACATTTCCCTGCCTTTCAAGAACTAGCACAGCTTGGCTTAGCCACAACTACATATGACATTTCAACTTTAGACTTCAGATTTCAACACTAAAGTTCTTGGCATGCTTATCCAGAAATGACCTATGCACTACTATACTCATGTAATGTTCCTGTGTCTTTCAAAGGGGGCTTGTTTATTTGACTGTCTTGGAAAATTATGATCTGTGGGTCAGGTCTACATTCCCAGTTTGTCACCTTTAATTGCACTTCTGTGTTCCATTCAACATAGATGTCTCAAAAAGTTTACCCTATTCATTATTTTTTTTACAAGCCCCATCTACATGCAGTCACTGCTGCATTCCTACACACATTATTACTATTCTTTCTGTGTTATTTGCTGTTACGTTGCAGGTGACTTATAGCAACCCTAATAGGGCTTACAAGATGAGATGTTTAAGGAATAGTTTTATCAGTGCCATATATACACCCTGAAAGTTTCCATGGCAAAGTGGGGGTATGAACCCAGGTCCCCTACGTTCGAAACCCATCTCTCTACCTTCTATACCACACTGCGTATATTACTGTCCTTTAGCTTATGTTAAATGCTAATGTGAATAAAGCTCAGAAGATTAAAAGATTTTGAATTATATTTAAGATTCCTTCCATTCCTGGTTGTAAGATTTTTTTGCGATAGCAATCCACATGAGGACTAAGAATAATAGAAAGTTAATCTTCACTGTGAGAAACTGCCTAAGGCTGTTTTACGTAACTTGCCCCAACTTCACCACAGACAATCTTTTGCCGTTAAGTTGTAAACACATTCTGGCACAGGTACTTATATTTTTAAACTCTGAACACTCACAACTGATGTGGAGGAAATGTGGATCTTTTCTTCACCATGCTAGATGTAGAAACAAACATATGGAGCTAGGAAGTTAAGATGGCCTTAACTATAATAGCTCTGGCATGTCAGATGCCAAATTATATTTTCAAATTGAATCTGTGATGGTTGTTGAGGTCCAGCCTAAACATTTCTCATTATTCCATGACATCACTTGCCAGTCTAACAAAGCTACTTTCTGCACATGAACGACTACATAGGCAGCTAGAAAGTGATTGTTGTGGGTTTTTAATAGTACTCTATTCATTATGTTGGCTAAGAGATTCTACAAAGTGTCATCCAAAAACACAACTTTACTCATCTCTGTGACTGGCTTGTTTATTTTTATTATACACTAATTCAGGAGGAATAGGGAGGGGTTACTCCAAAGCCTCAAAAAGAAACCAACAGATTATTAAAACACTAATAATCTGTGAGAGAATAAGGGACAAAGTGCAGATTGCACCAGTTTTTCCTTACACAGCTCATTTGAAAATGAACTGGCACAGATGTACCCTTAATGAGCCACTTTCTTTCAAATGGGTACAGAGAAGCCATTGATACGGAAAGGAGACTAGATAGGACACAAAATTCACTAAATACAAACAACAATTCATTTATAGGAAGGAAACCTACTGCAAGTAGACTGTATTAAATATTTAATATAGCTGAAATCTCTCGCTCACCAATGCACAGCAATCCCTTCTATACCACTGCACAGTCCAAGTAGACTTGATCTAGGAAGGGGTTTTTTTCATGAAACTAAACTATTCCATTAGAAAGTGCTGAGCTTCTATGTTGTTTGGGAAACTTTAGAGCCAAGACTTCTAAAATAATATCCTACTGTCTCAGGTGTTTGTTTTCTTAATCTCTTCTATTAAAAGCAGGCAGAACAGGTCCAATTTTAGTCTCCATTACCCACTGAAATCAATGAAACCTGTTTGGAAAAACTAACATAAATCCCTAACATAAATGATTTTAGCGCCACTACTCCATTTGCGGGTCAAAAATGGATTTTGCCCAAGGACCACATCTGGCTTATACTGGACCATTATGTTGTGCTGGGATTCTTGTATGACCCAGGAAGATACACTTTACACTTTAAGCAATGGTACACAATTAGGATCAAATCAAATACTGTATCTTAGTTGTAACTTAGTTGCTAGGTTTCTTGTTTTATTAAACTAACCCTGAGCGGAGTTCCTCCAGCAAAAATCATTTCAACCCAGAAAAGCACCTTTGTGTGCTTCTGACACGATTAAATAAAAAATAAAAAAGGACAGAGACTGCATTTTTTAAAAAAATATATCTTACCAGGTTGAGTTTTTAAAGCATAAACATCATGAATATGTTTTTAAAGTTTGAGCACATAGCTAATATAACTCTTCAACCAACTAACCCCATTTAGTCTAGTGCAGGGTTGGCAGACGATACCACCCTAATGGCAGAAAGTGAGGAAGACCTAAAGAATCTCTTGATTGGATTGAAGGAGGAGAGTGCAAAAGCTGGCTTGAGACTCAATATCAAGAAAACCAAGATAATGGCAACAGGCCCCATCAGTTCCTGGAGAATAGACGGGGAAGAAGTAGAAGCAGTGACAGATTTTACTTTCTTAGGATCAAAGATCACTGCAGATGGGGATTGTAGCCATGAAATAAAAAGGCGACTGATTCTTGGGAGACAAGCAATGAGAAACCTGGGGAACATAGTGAAAAGCAGAGACATTACATTGCAAACAAAAATTAGAATAGTCAAAGCAATGGTTTTCCCAGTAGTAATGTATGGATGTGATAGCTGGACAATTAGGAAGGCTGAACGCAGAAGAATAGATGCCTTTGAAATGTGGTGTTGGAGGAGGATTTTGAGAGTCTCCTGGACAGCGAGGAGAACAAATAGGTCAATCTTAGAAGAAATTAACCCTGACTGCTCATTGGAAGGTCAAATAGTAAAGATGAAGCTAAAATACTTTGGACATCAAATGAGAAGGGAGGATTCACTTGAGAAGGCATTGATGTTGGAAAAGGTGGAGGGCAAAAGAAGAAGGGGGAGGCCAAGGATGAGATGGCTAGATGGTATTGTAGACACAATGGGCACAGAGCTGGGAGGGCTGAGGGGGATGGTGGAGGACGGAGGCGCCTGGAGGAAAATGGTCCATAGGGTCGCAAAGGGTCGGAACCGACTGTGCGACTGAACAACAACAGGGTTGGCCAACCTTGGGGGCCCAGGTGTTTTTGGACTTCAACTACCAGAACTCCAAGTAAAACACACCTGATGATCAGGGCTTCTGGGAATTGAAGTCCAATAACACTTGAGGCACTAAGGTTGGCCACCCCTGGTCTATTGTAACTAGCCTTAGATACCACAACTTCATGATAAGCTTATTTACTGGTAAATGTGATACCCCCTCAGAACTTACTGAGATTCATATCTAGGCAGAAATTTTTAAAATCCAGTGGTTGTACATCACTTTTGACTGGTATGAGCTGAATATGGCATAGAAGTGGCACAAAACAAAAGGATGAATAAAGAAAGTGTGGGAGTTAGACAGGTAGGCTCTATTGCATCAGTTTAACTAAAGAGAGCCACTTACAATTGAGTGGGCTGGACACATGGTTCCCCCTTGCCGGTGGACACGTTTGCACATGTGCAGGCATGTCCGCTTCCAGGGTTGTCACCACAGGCCAGATGGAACAGTGTCAGGGGCCGGGGCCAGAGGTTGTGTACCCCTGACTTAGTAATACAAAAGTCCACATCACTTGCTGGATCATGAACTGTGAACTTTAATCCAATGTGAATTCATACAAACGCTGGAATGCACACTAATTTAAATCATTTTTTTTTCTTTTTATAAACACCCATCCCATCCAGATTACAGTAAACAGGATGTGTATTCAATGATACAGTTCAAAAGAGTGTCACCATAAATAATTATATCAAGGCATGGTAAAAGCTGGATGGTAGCCAACATGGTGACAAAGTTTAGGAGAAGGATACAATTTCATAAGACACAAAATGATTTTTTAAAAAAAACAGGAAGATGCTGACAGATGGAGTAATCAGGAACCCACAGTTATACAATAATCAAATATTATTAGCAACAGTTATGTATGTTCCATTAAGTTGGAACGGACATATAGTGTCTCAATTAAGGCTTTCAAAGTGTTGTAAGTGATATATTTAAGGTTTGGTTTTACCAGTTCCACTCCCAGTGAGTTTCCATAGCCAAGTGGGGATTTGCATCCTGGTGATTAAAGTCCCATTACTCTATCCACTCTTTAATACTGGGTATCATTAGGAGCAACACCACTGACTCATTAAAGAAGAGTGAATTTTGGCCCTGCAGATATCGTCAACCGACGGTTCCCATCAGTCCTAGACAGTGTAGCCATTGATAATGGGAATTGCAGTGCAATAATACTTGGAGCCACACCTCCCAACTCTCCTCTAATATGTGGATAGCAGTAGTCATTCAATGGCAACACCAGCAAATACAGGTGAAACTTGGAAAATTAGAATATCGTGCAAATGTCCATTCATTTCACTTAAAAGGTAAAACAAATATATGAGATAGATTCAATATATGCAAAGCGAGAGATGTCATGCCCTTTGTTATAATTGTGAATATCATGGCATACAGTATACATGAGATTATGTGATGATTATGGGGTACATGAGATTGGGGGGTTGGGGTTTTCATAAACTGTAAGACATAAGCATCAATATCATAACAAAGTAAGGCTTGAACTATCTTGCTTTGCATGTAATGAGTCTATCTCATATATTTGTTTCACCTTTTAAGTTGCATTATTGAACTGAATAAACATCCGCACAATATTCTAATTTTCTGACTTTCACCTATATAGTCAAGATGATCCATTATAATTATCACATTATCCTAAAATATTATTCTATTCCAACTGAGTTTGAAATCTAGTATGATCTTAAAATCTAGGAGCCCTGGTGACGCAGTGGTACCGTTAAACTGATGTACTGCATCCAAAAGGTTGCAAGTTCGATCCTGACCAGGACTTAAGGTTGACTTCTATCCTTCTGAGGTCGGTAAAATGAGTACCCAGCATGTTGGGGGCAAAATGCTAATTAACTTGTGAAACGCCCAGAGAGTGTAATAAGCGCTATGGGGAGGTATATAAGTGTGATTGCTTTGCTTTATAATCATGAGCAATTTACTTAGCAGATTTTTAGGCAAACAGAAGAGAAATTCACCAATACTGAAGCAAGGCATGTGTCTACGTAGTACGTACCAAGCAGGAAGACTTTCACTGTACCTGTCAACATTTATTTACTATAACAATTATTACTATAACAATTATGTAAAAGTAAAGGTCATCCTTGCTCGAAAGCCAGTCGTATCCGACTTTAGGGTTCTGTGCTCATCTGTTTCATAGCTGAAGAGCCAGCACTGCCTGCTTCTGCAGATGTTTCCATGGTCATGTGGCAGGCATGACTAGACGCGGAATGCTGTTTACTTTCCCACCGAAGTGGTTCCTGTTTATCTACTAGTAATTTCTTGCTTTCCAACTGCTAGGTTGGCAGGAGTTGGGACAAAGACGGGAACTCATTCCATCCTGCAGTATTTGGGTATCAAACTGCTGACCAATGGCAACCTTTCTAGGATTTTCTAGGCATAAAGAACTCAGAAGTGATTTACTGTTCTTTTCTACTGGGGCACTCAGGCTCAAGACAATACAAGGATAGCTTCATTTCCAGTTAGTACCTGACAGCCATGCACCCCAACCAGTATTCAGCAGGTAAGTGGATACACCAGACCACAGTAAATATTATACAATCTCTCCAGCAAAATGACTAGATGAAGTCCTGATACATGCTGTAGAACAGTTTCCCAACCATTGGGTTTTGGACTTCAATTCCCAGAAGCCTAAATTAATTCCCCGAAGAACTGATCAGCCAATGTATTGACTTAGGGTGCTGGGAGTTGAAGTCCACCAGTGTTCTGCGGAACATAGTTTGGGAAATGCTGCTGTTGAAACACTAATTGAGAAATCCTGCGTTCTCTGCAGGTCTATCCCATTGTTAACATAACAACGTAGCATCCAGAGTTTTCTTTTTATATCTGCCTATTGTAAAATAGATTACCTCCTTTTATTTCATTTAGATATATTTTTTTCGTATTTTCACAGTAGTGAAGCCTATAAAGCAAGATCTGAAAATTTAAGACAGCTTTACAGTAATTTAGCTCGACAATCTTTTCCTCCATTACTCAAAGCTTAAAATCCCCACAGTATTTGCATTAGCTTCCCTTTATTTATATTCAGTTCCTCATGCTTCCTCTCATCCAACAGCTGACACACACTTTTAATTTCCTCAGTACTGTGGGTTCATTTAATCTCACTGACTGCATTCAAGTTCTTTTGACCAGCCTTCCCTTTTCAGTCCTTCTAGATAGGTGCTGATTACCTTATCTTTTTACAGGCTTGTTTTACCCAAAGGGCCAGGTTACTACTATCTAGAATTTTATTTGGCTGCTGTTTACGTCACTGCACATTGTAGCCCAAAATGACTTTCCAGTATAATACAATATTGGCAACTATAGCTTCAGCCATCAGAGGCAAAGGAACAAAACTGAGATCCAAGAGATAGAAATATAATCTTCGCTATTTAATTATGAATAAATTCAGCATGGAAACTGGTAGCCTGATGTAACCTATACTTGCCCAAAGAATGGAAGATGTCAAAAGGATCTTTCAGAATTAAGCACTACTAGCAGATTCTCCAGTGTTTTAATTCAGGGGTGCCCAAACTTTTTGGGCCGTGGGCCAGTCATGTGGTTTAGTGGGCAGGTCACATGGTTCAGCAGGCCAGTCACGTGGTTCCCCCACCGGAAGCGGAAGTAAAACGCGCCTTGCAATCTGTTTTGCAACAGGATGAGATAGATTTTAAGATGCCATTTTCTCGGCCTAACCCAGGGGTGCCCAAACTATGGCTCATGGGCCAGATACAGCCCACAATGCCAATTCGTCTGGCCCATATCGCCCTCAGTGCTCCCGGAAGCTCCCATACAGGAGTGACAAGGGTGGCGTGGGCTGGGTGAATTGGCATTGGGCGCCGGATCTGGCTCACAGGCTGTAGTTTGGGCACCCCTGCTTTAATTAAAAAGGCAGCTAGAGAAACAAAATCTGTTCAATTTACCCATTCAGCAATATGAAGGTGTGCTAAAAAGGCAAACACCCTTTTCTACTGGATTGAACTCTGCACTTTCTTACCCAGGGATGTGAGATATGATTTTGAAAGCTGACTGGCCTCAAATTTTGACATGTGTTTGAGTATGACTGACAGGCCAACACTGCAAGAGTACCAATTCTATAAACACTTCATCCAGAAGTAAGCCCCACTGAATACCTGTACTGACTTTTGAGGGAAAGCACACAGACTTATATTATCAATAACCCTAATGACTGAAAACTGATTAAATTTTTGAGCTCCCCAATCCACAGTCAACAATCTTTACAATGCTACATTCCTATGTTTGCTGCATGTTCACAGACATTTTTTGCAGGTGTACCCCACACAAAAGTAATATGTAAAGTGTCTCCTAGTGAAAACTGCATGCAAGTACAAAACAATCTGCAAAAATATTCTGAATGCATTCCATCATTCTGCATTTCTTTTACAATACTGCACATTTATTTATTTATTTATAATATGTATATCTTGCCTTTCACCTCAAAAACACTTAAACTGCTTTCACTGTACTGTATTCTATAGAACTGCACTTGAAAGCTGAGACAGGAATCCCTTTTTTCAACAAGCACTAAAACTCACTTAAAACAAATACAGATGTCAACTGTAAGGATTTCCTTTCCAACCTCTAGTCTGTATGTGTGTATGTACACACACACACACACACACACACACACACACACACACACACACACACACACACACACACACACAAACAGAGAGAGAGAGACTTGTATGTCACATTTTCTAATCCGGGGCAGCACCAAAAACACTGACACTACTAACAAATCAATCCTCTAGAGAAGTAATCTCTACACTAGTCTTATTGCAGGACAGATGGCTTTGAACAAATGTTGGAATAACTCTGCCTTACAGTAAAAATCAAATCGGTATTATCAACTCATTTATCAGTTTATACTGAATTGGGCTAAATCCACATAAAGCAAAAAAAAAAAGCATTAACCTAGAAGAGGCGCTCTGTTCCTTTTAGTACAACTTTAATGTACACATTTTCCCCTCTGGTAGCCATCTTTGCTTTTAAAACATGCATACCTGCTTATGTGTGCTTAAGCCTTAAACACATTTGTATTGACACTTACTAGTATAAAACATACATATTTAAAACTGTCTTGAAGACAGCCTATAATATAGAAAACATTTTAACAACAGAGGTGGGGGGAAACCACACACATACACCCAACAGGTCCGAACATGCAGTATGATTGCCACATCACTTTGTCATATTTCCCATGAGTATAACCAAAATCAGCCTCGCCTTTTTGAAGCAGTTGTACCAGCAGCTTTCTTTGGGTGGAGCAAGAAAGCTGACAACGCACATGCACAGACACACACACACTCCACCAACAAACAACATTTGAACTTTTTTTATCACTGTAGAGAAGCTAAAAGTTTGGCTGCTGACTTCCCGGAGGGTTAAAATATGCTCTCCTCAATGACCTTCTGGGTAAATTCCAATGCAGTCTAAACAAGAAAAACAACAATATTTCTTTTCAAAGTAAGCTGTATTTTGAAAAGCTGGAATGAGCTTTCTTTCTTGACAACTACCTAACTTTCAGAGTTTTTCCCATCATCTTGTTAAGGAAGATACTAGGTATACTACAGACACAAGTACTTTTGTAAAGAAAGTTAACTAGGAGACCTGTTGTTGCCATCATCCCACACCTATTCAATTTCCAATACAGTATCTGAAATTATCATGTACATGGGGAAACATGCAACATATTTCAGAAGATCTAGAGAAGGATCTATCAGTAAAAAGAACATCAACTGCAAATGGCTCTGGTCTCTGGTCTCATTTGAAGGAAAACCATCCCATCATCTGTTTTTGCGGAGTTGCAAAACTGCCAGTGGCAACCTGGGTGCAGGTGTTCCCTCAAAAACAGCTGCTTAATGTGACATTTTTCTCTGCTTTTATTTAATGTATGCAAATTCAGTGTTCATCACCAGTTTTGCAGGTGGGGCTCCATTCAACTTCTTGGGTTCACCTTTAAACTCTTCAACAGCTTAGGGAGTGGTTATCTCAGGAACAGCCTGCCTGGCTAGGAGCCTATTCCAAGCATTAAGATGTGTTAGTGAAGCCATTTTGCAGACACCATACGCGACTATTTGTTGAACATACAAGAACTGCCCCTATAGTGTCGGGATAGAATACTGTTCTGTTACCTTTTTGGAAAGCAGTTAAGATCATTTTTTTCAATTGCCTTTAGAGATTTTGAGTAGGGTTTTCTTGTTGTTCTAATGCTTTTTTTAAACATGATATATTGTACACTACCAGGCGATTTCTATTAGGAAGGTGGCTTTCAAAAACATTACTCATAAATCAAATACATTTGTAAGTTATGAACCTATTATTATATCCTAGTAACACAATGCTATTATAAGGATTTATACAAGGAACAGAACTTCGAAATGGTGGGATCCATACCATTGTATAAGTCCCAATAAATACACTATATTTTTTGCTCACTAAAATATTATAGAAGCTCTACTAAAAAGCTTTAAAAGTACATCTTACCTAGGTTTTGTATGCAAGCTTTGTATAAAATTCCAAGTGCAGCAATTTGATCACTTCTGATTATATATATAAATACATTTGCAGGGAGGAAAGGAGAGTTTATGTAAGAAGCCATCAGTGCTAATGTGCCACATCTAAAATAATGAAATTTAGAGTCAGTCTCTCCTTTCAATGTCTAAGATGCATTCATGAACATCAATAATCAATACACAACCAACAGAGCATGGTAGTTAATGCCGGACTAGGACTTAACAGATCTGGGTTCAAATCTTTGCTTCACTATGGCAGGACTGGTAAACCACTCCATGAACATCTTAGATACCTCACGAAACTTATTAGTTGACATAAACAGGAAGCAACTTGATGGCATACAAGTACAGTACAGTATTTAGATTCACTCTTTCCTCCTTGCTTTTAGCATGCAACCTCCATTAAAAAGTACATGCAATTTACCCACACTTGTGTGTGTGTGTGTGAAAATAGCACACCACAGGGAGCCCACATTCAGTTCTTGCATGTGTGACATAAACAAAACAACCCAAAAACAGTACTGTTGCACCTTTCACACTAGGAGTTGAATTTCAGTGTGAGTTTCCATGGATTGAAATCCAATTCTTCAGGAAAGTATAAGGAAGCAGATTATACACCAAGAAGGCTCACACTGAAATAAATAAGTTAATCTTAAAAGCCTCATAATATTTTGGCTTTGGTGTTTATGTCACACATTCTGAAATAGACTAACGCAGCTCCTTTTTAAAAAAAAATCATCTTCTTATTACTTAAGATAAAATCAAATGTCACAACAACAGACTGTATGGTTAAAGACTAATCAAATGCAAATATACAGAAAAGATGGGTGCTTTTCTAAAAGGGTGTACAACTAAAGAACCTCCCATTCATCTCCTGTTGCTTACTTTCCCCAGCCCTCTATTTCCATTCATTTTCCTCCTAGCCAAGAACACACTACTTTTGAGTTCATTTGAGGAGAACAGCACAACAGAAAAAGACTTCAAGTTCTGCACTCTTCATGAACCATTTACATTTTTAAAAAATAAATATCTCTACTTCTCTTTTTATGCAATTTAAGCAGAGGATCTAATTAAAAAATGCAAGTAGCTTGGCATTTACCTGATTACAGAGGCCCAGAGACACACACCAAAAGAAAGAAAAATGCAAAGGTACAAGGAAGCAGTTATATTTTTCAAAGAATACTGTGCATCTGTTAGGAATGTCAACTTCCCAATTACAATAGAAATTTGCAGGCAAACACTAAAAAAGATAGTTAATGCTCAAAACCCACATATTAGAAGTACTCGGGAACAAGAATGTAGATAGGCATATATGTAGCATTCAACAGGTTCCATGAAACTTCATTCAAATGAACTTATTAATCCAGCATTGTTCTTACATTGACTATTTTATTCCTATATGACACATGCAAAAATAATGAGTGAAACAGACAAACAAATGAGATCTGCAACTGTGCCTACCACCCATTAACTTTGTATTGTGCAAGTTCTATGTAGATATCCCATCTATAAATTATGCGATTCATTCATTATAAATATCTTGTTTTTTAAAGGTAAGCATTGTTTTGTAGCAGTCACATTAAAAAAAAAGGAACTGCAGGGTGACCAAAATAAAAAGCATATGTAAAAATAAAATTTCTTCACTAACTATTTGGGACACTCAAAACATGTTAGATTCTCTCTCCGTGCCAAAAACAACAACTGTAGGTTGCTTGAATTATGAAAAAACAAAGTCTACCAATTTTGAGGATATCGATGTCTACTAAAATATAGCTCTCCTTTTATTGGCTGTATATCTGCAATTCATTTCTCTCACAGCCTGATCAATTCAGCAGTCAAGTATACGGTAGTATCATTGCAACATCATACCAGGAACGCAATTCCTTTAGTCTCAGTAAGAATTACACACTGAAATATTGAACAAAGTGCACAGAGAAATCACTTTACAATATTAAATTACATTAAGTCATTCATGGGAGGGCACATACACATGTTTTTAGGGTTGGTCCTCTCTTCCCATAAATTCAAGATTTCCTCACATCGTTACTTATGTGAGGCCAGCAGTTTTTCACTGCTCACTGGAGAGTCCACATGAACTGTGCCAAAAAACATGGGTAATAAATATGCCCACCTGGCTACACCCACTCCCATGAAACCTCTTGAGAGACGTCTGATGTAATGCTCAGTTTCCAGCAGGAGCCTAGTTCTTTCCATGGTTTCTACACATGCACACAAATTGGGATCTCAGAACCACATAGAAAAAGCTAAAAAGAAGATGGAAGAAACACAGGAAAGAGAGAGACTGAGGAACTCGACCTGAGGAAGAAACACATGCCTTCAAACCCATGCAACCATTTCCCCTCCACTCCCTGCCTCCAGATATACACAAACACACAAGGAGCTCTGTACAAGTGTGTGTGAGAGAGAATTAACTATATAGCCATATCATGTTAGATTAGATTGTACTGTATAGCCATATTATTAATTATAGTGAAAGCAACATGATTGGGATATGTGACAGAAATCAAAGTGCTTTGATGTGTAGAAGTGATTGTGACTTGTAGTTGCAACACTGCAACCTTTAAGAAAAGCAGGACTAGCTGGGAAAACAAGCTGACTGCAGAAAAGGACTCAAGGTGTTGGAAGTGTCAGAATATTGGCTGTGCAGAAAGATATATAAAATATAAGACATATGAAATCCTTATTTTATATGGAAGGGGGGCATTTCAGACACAGGATCTTTTTTTTAAACTGTCTATCTTACACTCTCTTGTCAATACTGTACAAGGTATTGTAAGGTAAAGGTAAAAGTTTCCCTTGCTCGAAAGCCAGTCGTTTCCGACTCTAGGGTTCAGTGCTCATCTGTTTCAAAGCTGAAAAGCCAGCGCTTTCTGCTTCTGCAGACATTTCCGTGGTCATGTGGTAGGCATGACTATACACCAGAGTGCACAGAGCGCTGTTACCTTCCCACCTAAATGGTCCCTATTTATCAACTTGCAATTTCTTGCTTTCGAACTGCTAGGTTGGCAGGAGCTGGGACAAAGACGGGAGCTCATTCCGTCCTTCAGTACTCGGGAATCGAACTGCTGACCTTCCGCCTCCCAGTCAGCGTCTTAGCCACTTGAGCCAGTGCACTTTATACTTTGATTGTTTTAGATAAGTCTGATATTTTAGGATGTTTTTCATTCTGCTTCTGTTCTAACTTTTGCATGCAATCAAAATTATATCCCAAAGCCTTTTATAGCTGTGCCTGAGAGCCTTTAGTCAGCAGCTACCAGGAAGTGGATAACAAATGTCAACAACACAAGTGCGCCTTTTAGTAAATAGCCATGATAGGCACACCCTAGTGCCGAGATGGTGAACCTTGGCACTCCAGATGTTCTTGGACTTCAAATCCCAGAAGCCCAAGGCCCCGTGAATCCACACGAATGGGTTTGCTGAGATTCATCCCGCTTGCGCCACGCCGCCTCGTCACTCCTGGAAGCGGAAGTAAAACGCGCCCGTACGGTTAAGGCTCTTCTGCGTTAAACCTTCCTCCGTACAGGCGCGTTTTACTTCCGCTTCCAGGAGCAACAAGGGCGGCGTGGCGCAGGCCGGATGAATCGCAGCAAACCCAGTCGTGTGGATTCACAGGGGCTTGGGCTTCTGGGAATTGAAGTCCAAGAACATCTGGAGTGCCAAGGTTCTCCATCAGGGCACTATGGTGACAAAACAATCATCCTCCCCGTTCGGCCCCCTTTCAGAAAACAGGGACTGACTTAGTAGAGACCCACCCGGGGTTGTGGGATGGGGAAGGGGCTGAGAGGAAAAAAGGGGGAGGGAAAATAAGGGAAAAGCAGCCTCTTTAGGTTCAAAAGTTTAAAGCTGGGAGGGGGGGGGGAGCCGGGGAAGGGTGGGAAGGTGCCAGCCTGGGAGACTGTTGTGTGTGTGTTGCTTGCAAGACTCCTTGCCTCCCTTGCCCACTTCCTGTAGCCTCGAAAGAGAGCGGCAGCGGCTGCTTCCCTCCCGTTTCCATTAATGCAAAAGGGCAGCCAGGAAGGGAGGGAGGGGGAGAGGGAGAGGAAGCGGCTGCTGCTCCCAAGCCCTTTCCAAAGGGCATACCTGGAGTGCCAAGCCAACCTGGGTCTCTCCTTACCTGGACGTAGTTGTTCTCGCAGTAATCGGCCACCCGGGTGAGGTTCTGGTAGCTCTCGAGCAAAGCCCGCTTGCCAGAAGGGATTTCCTCCTCTAGTAACATCTGCAGCTCTGCCATTTTCCACCCCTCCTCCGCATCGCTTCCTCTTGCGTTAAAGAGACAGCGGCAGGGCTACACGCGCACACACACCCGCTCGCCCAACCCGCCTGGTATTGTGGGAATCCGTCCTCGCCTCGCTTTCGCCACACACAGAGAGATCGGCTTCGCTTTCCCCACCCACCCTCGCCCGCTTGACTTCCCTTCCCTGCCTGGCTTTGGGGCTCTTTTGTTCCTTCTCAGCCGCCGTCCAGCTCCTCCGCAGGAAAAGGCGGCCGCGTGGCATCTTGGGAGATGTAGTCATATCTTCCTTCTCCCTCCCCCCCCTTTTTTAAAAAAAATCCATATAATCACAATTTCTCCAAATCTTCCGTTTAAGTACTGCTCGTTCTTCTACGGACTGGTTCCACAAATGCAAATAAAAATTGAAAATTTGCCTACGTTTGGAGATACGACGGTTTTTTTGTGTGTGTGAATAAAAACATTTGCCCTTAAATAAGTGTGTGTGTGTGTGTGTGTGTGTGTGTGTGTGTGTGTGTGTGTGTGTGTGTGTGTGTGTGTGTGTGTGTGTGTGTGTGTGTGTGTGTGTGTGTCCGTGGTCATGTGGCAGGCATGATGACTAGATGCCGGAGCGCACGGAACACTGTTACCTTTTCTGCCAAAGTGATGGGACTGTGTCGTTGTGCTGCCTTGTGGTAAACTTTCTTCATATTGTGCTGCTGATTCTGTGCTTTTCTGTATTATGCTGCTTATTAGTTTGTATTTCTTTGAATATTGTAAGATGCTACCATCTATAAATGTGTTTTATTGTTGAATTTATATTTTGTATATGTTGTGATTTGTGACTGTTTTTTTAGCTGCCTGTGAACCGCCTTGAGTCACCCATTGGGTTGAGTAGGCGGTATACAAATTACAATTACAATTCCTGTTTCTCTACTTTAATTTCTTGCTTCTGAACTACTAGGTTGGCAGGAGCTGGACTGTAAACAGAGATAGCCACCGCACCCTAGAAAACGGAAGGTCATTGTCAGCAATTCAAGACCCAGGTGCTGCATGACTGTGTGAGCTCCCATCTCTTTATCTGGATAATTAGCTATATTCTTGGCCAGGTGGTAATTTGTGCGTTGCAGATCTTCTTATGCTGTATCCAATTCGTAAGTAGGGGTTTTACTGTATACATTATGTACAGTGCAGCTAATGTGCCAGTCACATTAGCTCCTACATGTATTGCCACCTTAGATTAAAATTGTGATTGATACAACAAAAATTCTTTATGATATCTCCAATTCGGAATACAGTATTGGCGATCATCATGGTGATCAGCTATGAAGATTGTCTTGAGAATATAATGCAGTGGTCTTTCTTTTGACTTCCACATCACAGCATGACACTAATCCAGTTCTGCAAGTCACTTTCTGGTCCTCAGCCCTTTTGGCACACAAAGTCCTCCTCAGCCCCAGGCCAGGATTGATGAAGCTGCTGCCCTCCATCAAGATGGATTCAAGTGGGATTTCATCCACTTGGGGACCACCACCCTTCCCTGTGGAATTCGCCACCCAAGGCCGTTAGTCTTCAGGGTTGTCTGGTGAGTTAACCGCCGCCTGATGATTGATATTGAGTCGCTGGCAGTATGGTCTACTCTATTACCATAGTAGGATAACCTGGCCAGACTGGAGCATTGCAGATACATAATTTAAATGTGTATCAATGTCTACAAATATTAGCATATTTTCTAACACCTTTTTAATGTATAAAATAACTTCCAAATGAAACAGAAGAACTGGATTAGTGCCATGCTGTGATGTGGAAGGCAAATGAAAGACCACTGCATTATATTCTCAGGACAATCTTCATAGCTGATCACCATGATGATCACCAATACTGTATTCCAAATTGGAGATACCATAAAGAATTTTTGTTGTATCAATCACAATTTTAATCTAATGAGGCAATACATGTAGGAGCTAATGTGACTGGCACATGTATATTTATATGCATTGCACATATTGTATACAATACAGAGGTTGCCAATTCCACCAACTTCCCCCTGAAGTCTTGAACAAATAGTTTAATGCAGTCCAGTGATCATTTAAACACAGCTGCTGCAGGTTTGATCTTTTGTGAAAAGCCAATTGGTTCAGCAGCAACTTGTCTGTCAGAGCATTCAAGGTTGACAGTTCACAGACAGACATGACATAATTTAGGAAGAGTAAAATCAGCCTTTTTACCAAGTCAGGTACTTGCTCCATCTAGCCCAATACTGTCATTTCAACCAGCAATGCCTCTCTAAGGTTCTCAGGTTCTTCAACCATGAAGTCCATCTACGTTCAAGGCCTCTCTTCCCAGGGATCTTTTCTTGCAGAGTGAGTTGGAGTATTATATATTTTAAGTTGTTCCTCATGATATGGCCAAGGTATTGGAGCTTTCTTTGCTTAATGGTCTTAAAGAAGCAACAGAGAGCATCCCTTGGGCTTTCGGAATTTACTTTATCTTTTATTAGGATCCCCAAATCCACCAGCTGGACACTGGTCACACACACACACACACACACACACACACACACACACACACACACACACACACACACACACACACACACACACACACACACACACACTTTCCAAATCCTCACAACATGATTAAAGGAGTTTGTGGCAAAGCAGTCCCTTTCCTCTTCAAATACTTGTTTATCATGTTACTAGGGCTGGAACTCCAAAGCTGGCACAAATGCATTTCAGAATGGCAGCCTTGATTATGAAACTTCACCATCTGCTTTGCTTATGGCTTCATGCTGATTTATTTTCATATGGAAAGAACATCAAAGGGATTGAGATAGGACATTCTATTCCAAGGCGTTCCCAGAATCCTCAGGGGGTTTTTTTCAGCACAAGTCACCAGCAAAAATACCCATTCATGTCAATTTTAAAGTTAGTAATAATATTTTAACTGAGATTGTGATGTAGCCTGTTAAATGTTAGAGTCCTGAAATCGGTAGTATCATTTCAAATGGTGGGTAGAACAATATTCAACTATAGAGTGCATTGAACTAATATAGAAGAGATACAGGTGAGGGTTACTTCTTTTGGATGAGTTCTCTAGCTGTATTTAAACAGTATTTAAAGCACAGGAACTAGTAGTGAATTTAATTTTAATTTAATTTAATTGTCAAATTTATATACCACCCACTCAGCCAAGACCAACTCAGGGCGGTTCGCAATCACAATTAAAACATGTTAAAAACAATTAAAACTACCCACCTCCTAAACAAGGGGTGCAGGAACCGAAGGCACAATGGGGAAGGAGTTTCTTCTACACCAGCCACCCAATGGAGGCTACCCTTCCACTTGCACCTCACACTTGGCCCGCCAGCCAGGTTTTAAGTTCTTTTCTGAAAGGCAGCAATTCCGTCCGGAGATGTAGCTCTGTTGGCAGGAGGTTCCAGAGGGCCGTGCACAGACACGGAGAAGGCCCTCCTCCTTGTGCCAGAGAGGCGAGCCCCTCTGGCTGATGGAACAATTAGGGAGCCCCTCCGGTTTGCTCTGGTTGGACGGACAGACGTCCTTAGGGCAATGCGGTCTCTTAGCATGTGGCTCCATGCTATGAATTTTTTTTTTGCTAGTTCTTACAACTCAAGCTAAGGGACAAGTTGAAAACCCAGCAATGATAGCATCTATGGAAGGACCAGCTATACCATAAGACAAAATGAGATGGCTGCCTCAGGCACCAGGTTTGGCGTGTCATTAAATGCCAGCAAATTGTTAGGTTTTTTTAATTTTATTGTTTTATTTTTATTATTAGGGAGAGGGTTTTGTTTGTTGTACATGTTTTGAAAAATAAAATAACTTGTGCCTTGAACTCGAAGTACTGTACTGTACCTTGAACTTCTGCAATGAGGAGGTGTGGAAATTTTCTTCTCTGCCTCAGGTAATAAAATGCCTTAGGCTAGCCCTAAACTGCAAGTGCTTATACAGATTAATTAAGTCTATGGCCTGATGCTCAGGTATGTAGGACAAGCCACTTCCTCTCTTACCCAAATAGCACTCTGGCTTGAAACCACAAACTGAGTGTGATTGGATAGTAAATTGTCCCACAATCATGAAACTTTTCTTATCCTTGCCTACCTGCATTTTTATGGGTCCCTGTCAGGGACGATTGTTTTGTGGGGGTGGGAAATTTCACTTTATTTTTAATTGGATTCTAGCATGTTTAATCACCAGGACTGAACCAAAATGGATGACTTAATCTGTCACTTTGCTTACGCTGCTTCAGTCATTTGGAAATTGAAAGCTTCCTCCTGTTCTCCCTACCTATTTTTTGTTTGCCTTTTTTTTTGGTTTAACACAGTGGTACCCAGCCTTTTTCTGGCAATGCCCCACCTAAGCATCTCTAAAAACCTGATGCCACCCCCCACCCCCCGTGACATCATATAATTCTTATTATTCAAAAAGTGAACTATTCATGGGACTGTGGTGGCTTAGTGGTTAAGACACTGAACTTGATGACTGGAAGGTTGGGAAGTCAGCAGTTGGAGACCTGAGTGCTGCATAACAGAGTGAGCTCCCATCTCTGTCCCAGCTCCAGCCAACCTAGCAGTTCGAAAGCAAGAAATTTCATGTAGATAAATAGGTACCACCTCCGTGTGAAGGTAAACAGTGTTCTATGCACTCCGGTTTTGTGGCATGCCTGCCACATGTCCGTGGAAACATCTGCAAACGCCAACAACACTGACTCTTTGGCTATAAACAGATGAGCACTGAACCTTAGAGTCAGATACGACTGACCTTAGAGCAAGCCTGACCTTTACCTATTCATGTGGAGGAAACCTAAAAGGCCATTAACTTGGTCTAAATAAGCTTCCAATTGCCTTCCATAAAAATCAAATTGCCCCCCTGTGGAGCGTGTGCCCCATGTTGGGAACCACAGGTTTAACACTTCACATAGAAATCTTTCTCTATCACCTGCCACACAATTATTTTAGCTGGCAACAGTAGAAACAGAATCCAAAAGCTTCTGAATATATGTAATGGTTTCATATATATTGTGTGTGTACAATTACAATCAATTTCAACAAACACTCCAGCTGTGTCTAGTTATTTCTGCACACTATTAATGCAATCATGATATATATGTATAGCATCCAACTTTTACCCTGTACAAGAACCCATATGATATAAAGCTACCTCTAATTGCATCAGTATTTTTACCTGAACTGATTTTTTTTTGTCAAGCATATACTGTATTAGCATTCCAATACAGTAATTGATATAACTGATAGTGCAGATCATTGCAACTCTCATCATATAGATAGCAAACCCCTTCTCCTAGATGGGCTCCTTAAGCAGGCAAAACAATACTATCTATTCTATACAGAACAGGGAGATATCAGTAGGATTAGGGGAACACTGAGGTTTGAAGAAGTACAGAAGGAGAAGAGGAGGACACAACCTACGGAGATCACAGCATGCTGACTAACTTTGGGGGTGAAGGAATGGAAACCAGTTGGGAATGGAAAAATAATATTCTCATTCTTTCTGAACTAAGAGCAAGAGTATTCTATGCAGCTATGTGCTGTACAGTTTCCACTGTAAAATCCACATGGGGAAAAATCCCTGACTTCTTGCAGCTATTTCACCAAGTTGGATTGGAGCATCATGAGCAGCCAGCTATGTTAGGCTGTGCCTTTCTCATCCTGTCAAAATGAGAAGCCTAATAAGGAGTACAGTTTCTTGTCCTTTCTTTTCTCTCCCCATCCCACTTTTGTGTTATGTCTTTTCCCGTTGTAAGCCTAAGGGCAGGGGCTGCTGTCTTTCTCTTTACTGATAGGCAACTTGCTCTGAGAGCCCTTCCAACTAATATGTTATTTCCTTGAAAAGGAACATTTTACAGGGTGCAAGTAAGACTAAATTTTGAAATGAAGAGAAAGCCAGAAATTATTTCTGCAGTTGCATCAGGCCATGGGATTCCAGGAGAAAAGGCGGGATTCTGCCTATATCTTTCTTTTTTTCATTTTTAAATCCTTTTTATTTTATTTCTAAAGTACTATACAGTAATCAAAAACTAATAATAATAGCAACCACAATAACATATATAAAGTTGAACTTAAACTTTAATTCACTTTAATTCACATGTCACTCTGTCATTTATTTCAATATTACGATTCTTTAAACCATTCATCCAGCTCAAATTCACAGTCTACTTTCCATTTTTTTTAATAATAAGTAATCTCATAGCTGTTACTATTAGAATAACCATTTCTTTCTCATTTCTTTCTAACAGGTTATTTCCCAAATCCATTAGTAAAGCTATTCTAGGACACATTTCTAATTTTATAGACAATCTTTGGTTGATTTCTTCAAAACCTTTCTTCCATATTTTCTTAACGAACTTATATTCCCACCATAGATGGAGATGTGTCCTAGTCTCTTTCTTACAGTTCCAGCAATCCTTCTGATATTCAGAATTATAACTGTACTGGAGTCATACACCATCCCCAAATTATTTTACAACAATTCTCTTTAAATCTGACATTTTTAATAATACTTTGTTTCCATATTTTATCCTATTCTTCTTTAATTTTAACCCTTACAAGTCCCTAAATGAAAGACCAACATACTCAAGTGAGGGCTGCTGGCGGACAACCCAGGGAGTGCCTTCTAGAAGAAGGTATAGGGTCATAAAGACCAGGACCAGCCGCTTGAGAAATAGTTTCTACCCAAAAGCGGTTCTGGCTTTGAATGCAGTGAAATGCAGTCTATGAGGGAGCTTCTGTATAGAGTTTTTAGAGTCTTAGAGTTTTAGAGCTTTTTAGGGGTTAAATGTATATATGTGGGGTGGGAGTATGTTGATAATTTTGTATAGTTGTATTTTATTTAGGTTTTGTTGGGTCAATAAGTGGTTTTTCAATCTCGTTGTTCTGTGCAGGACAATGACAATAAAGATCTATCTATCTATCTATCTATCTATCTATCTATCTATCTATCTATCTATCTATCTATCTATCTATCTATCTATCTATCGTGCCGTGAGTGTGGAGAGATTCAGAATCCAGCTCATTTGCTAGCTTGCCAACTACTACCAAAAGCATGCACTGATGAGGACTTAAGTTTGGCCAACAACAAAGCCAAGAAAGTGGCTTTATTTTGGCAGCCCAGGGTTTGATTGGGACACGAAGGACGAATGTTCCATTAATAACTTTACCTTTCTCCTTCCTATGTAATCAAATTGGGAGTGCCATTTTGCCTGAGAAAGGTTGGGTGTGTTTGCTGAGGAAATCAGCCTTTTTTCTTTCACTCTGGCCTTATTATAGTCAGAGATTTAAGGCTCCATTCACCAAAAGCCTCCAGGTACTGAAGGTGAGGGCTAGCAGGCTCACTTTCCCCCTGACTTTCTGCGAGGTGAGCTGCCAAAGAGGGCAACTCAGCACACTTTGGGTTGCCTGTTGCTAGGCAGCCATAGCATTTTGCAGCAGAGGGAACAAGCCCCCTTTAGCCGGACATTGTTAAGCAGCCAAAACTGGTGGAGAGCCCAAAAATAAACACAAGATTGCCAGTCTGAGAGAAAGAGCAAAACAGAAGAAACAAAAATGAGCTGTGTGACAGTGTGTCATTATATAACTTGCCCTTCTTCGCCAATCAATTAATACTTCAATTGATTGACATCTTTATACCAATCCTTCATTGTTGCTTCCTCTTCTTCCTACTCCTTCCCCTTCTTAGAGTTCTCTCTTTTCCTGTCATTTTATTTAAATATGTATATATACAAATATCTGTCTAGGCCCTGTTTTGTTTTTATCCCTCTGTCTCCCTGAACATATTGTACAGAGGATTGCTCCATCTGTCTGGAGCTGATATGCTGAAAAATGCATGGGGGTTGAGTAACAGCTTTTCCTAACCTGTGCTCTAAAATAATGTTGGATACAAAACACCATCATCCCCAGCCAGTGGGGCTGGAAACAAATACTGTATTGAGAACTAGTACAGTTATTGCAACCCATGGCTATGTTGATTAGGGATGATGAGGTTTAGAGCCCAACACAACTGGAAAGCACCATGTTGTACTGGCATTAGAGATAGGGTTGTCATATGTCCTGGTTTTCAAGGATTTTCCTGGATTCAAGCGCTCCCAGCCAGTTCAAGAAAAAACATGTAAAAGTCTCAGATGTTTAAATTTGAACAAAGGTTCAAGATCACCCCTCACCAAGGGAATTTTGCAAAGAGCTAATTCACTGCCTCCCTGCCTTTCTTACAGTTATCCTGCTTGAAAGCAGCGAAGGCAAAACAGCACCCTGAGAAGCCCGCTGGGGAGGGAAGACACTTGCAAGCGAGATAATTGAAATAAAGGCACGGAGGCAGTGAAATAACTCTTTGCAAAAATCCCTTGGCTCACCTTGAAGTTCACTGTTTTTCTTGATGGTGAATAAAACTTGGACAAGGATATTTAGGTATCCCAGTTTCAAAATTCTAATAGCAGTCCCTCATATTATTTAAACATCTGGTCCTTTTTCAGATGGTTTGTTTCACGTCTGCTTGTGTAAATCAACACAGATCCAGCTGTTTTCCCTCATAAAGTTTAACAGCAGCATGACTACTACTCCCCTCCATTTATACACTGATGGATTAAGGTCAGTGTGCCAAGGATAAAAGGGATTAGACTGGATTTTGCTGGTCATGCAGAAGTGCCATTATACTGGGATCATTCTACAGTTTTCATCATTCCACATTCCTGGATACAGTCGACAGAATGCATGAAATATTTCTAGGTAAATATGATAGAAGGACACAAACTGTCCTAGTGCCCAGAAATTTGTCATCTTTGCATCTCATCTTTTCCAACACTGATGCCCTCCAGATCTGTGTCATATCTCAACTCGCACAATCCTAAAGTCAATTAGACTGAGATTCTTTGGGAAGAATTCTACAACTTGGAAGCTTAGGAAGAATGTAATTAGCCATTTTGGCACCCAAGGCAAATCCTGCCTTAAGGTATGACTCCCCAATGGAAAAAGAAGAGGAAAATATGGTATGCTCCAGAAAAGGAGAGAAAAGGTGTGATCCAGCAAACATTTAGCCCACTGTTCTTGTGCAAGGTTCTTGTTCTGGCACTTCTACCGGCCTCACCCCACCCCTCCTGTTGTTATTTGGCATTCTTGTAATGTTTCTTTGATATTATCTCTCCACCTTCCTCTGGGTCTGCCTTGTGGTCTTTGTCTTTCTCCTCTTTCTACATATGCCTTGTAAGGTGTGGAATTCCAAGACATTATCTCCAAATGGGCAAACCAATTTTTTTCTTGTCTCTGTATTATGTAGTGCAAGACTGGATGGCTGCAGGAATTAATTGGTTCACCCCTTCCAACAGCGATCTCATGACATAATTACTGGAATGAACTAAATCACTCTCAGAGTGTTCCTATCTGCATCTTTCTGGTCGCTGTCAGGGGCTTCTACTTTTAAAAAAACATCACTCTGCTTTAGTCTATTTACACTGCGTGAAACAAATCAAAAGCGAACCTTCCTCTAGTTTGCTAATTACTGTACTGTAATGTAGATTAAGAGAGCAATATTACAAAATTGGCATTTTACTTCCGCTTCCAGGAGCGCGGGCCGGATGAATCGCAGTAAACCCATTTGTGCGGATTCATGGGGGCTTGGGCTTCTGGGAATTGAAGTCCAAGAACATCTGGAGTGCTAAGGTTCACCATCACAGGACTTGAGTCACTTGAGGATGGTATACCACATCATATGGTATATTGAACCTCCTAGCGATCCTATTTAGCCAACACCAATTGCCATGTGTAAACAATCCCAAAGTTTATACTTTCAAAGAAAAGAAAAGAGAATAAGACCAGGAAGTACTGTCATTTATTTTCCTAATACTCACCAACAGATTTACTCAAGATTTTAGTGCTCTCTAAATTTTGATGCACCATGGGAAAACCCAGTCGCTACATTCTAGTAACAGTCTTGGATTTAGGTCAGGCATTTCTTAAATTGCAATACCACCCAGCAGAAAATAAATATATTTTTTTAAAGTAAAAAATCAACAAAGTCAAATTGATACTGCAGAATAATTTAGTGCTGAATTGAGCTAGAAAAGAAAATGACATAATATGAATTGGCACTTTAGCTACAGGGTGAAACCACTTAAATATATTATTAATTAGCTGGGGAAGTATTATACTTTCCTCCCATAGGCCTTATGTGGCAAATCTGTGCTTGATTACAAACAATCCCATCACCAGTCTTCAGCAACTACTCATTAACAGCAATAGGCCACACAACAAGGATACAAACACAGGATATGATACATGCCTACACTTGAGAAGATGATGATTCTTCCGTGTCTAGGCCAAACGTGAAATTGCCAAAATGGAGGCACCCTTTGGTGAGTTCATTCTGCAGTTTCCTTCGCCTGACCTAGTGTGAGAAAGATTAGCCGGCAACACAAGGTTGCCGTTATCAGGGTATGCCAGATTTTGCTTAAAAAATACTGTACTACAATCTTCGAGGAGGCTCTTTCTGTGTACCCCAAACAAGATGATTGTAGAACCTAACAAAGTTACTCACAATGTGAGGTATTGTGCTTAAGCACTCTCTTCTGGTATGATACATACAGTACTGTCTTCTTTAAGTCATGCCCTTGTGTGCTCTACATAAGGCAAACAGACCAGTCTTAAGGAATTTGTGTCAGCACTCACAGTTTTTTAAATGTACAGAGAAACTAAACATAAATCAGACACAAACCAGACATCAGAACTGCTAACACAGAGAAACCTGTTTCAAAACATTTTAATTCTCCTTAATACTGTATACTGGACCTGAAAGTTACCATTTTGGAACAGGGAAACTACAAAACAATGATTCAAAGAGAGTCAGTGGAGATAAAATATATACAAAATGCTGGACACCCGCAGAATAGGTTTGAATATTAGCCAGGGGTTTCTGGAACATTATCTTAACCTATAAAATCAAGGGTTAACCGTTGGAACTTTGAATAGGCTCCTTAGCCAGGCCCTACTAGCCCGCACTCACCATTTGTGCACACGCCCGAACTGGGTACGCAGGTAAATGCAAGATTGAGAAAAGCGCCAGTGGGGCAAGAGCCCCACAAACACAAAAAAAGGGAAACAACTTCATTTCCCAACGTTCTTGGCGCCGCGCCACACCACAGCCAATCAGGCTGAGAGGCGCAAACACAAAGAACATTGAGA
The DNA here is from genome assembly GCA_035047305.1 of Bradypodion pumilum. Classification (NCBI taxonomy): domain Eukaryota; kingdom Metazoa; phylum Chordata; class Lepidosauria; order Squamata; family Chamaeleonidae; genus Bradypodion; species Bradypodion pumilum. Next base: position 19,696,945 of record JAWDJD010000006.1, on the reverse strand, counting down.
AACGCGCCGCGGCCAATCAAAATCGAGCCACAGGAAAAAAAATGCACCACAACCACAAATCACAAACCCATAACTACAATCCCCAGAGTCCTGCACGACATGAGCGCGCAGAACACTGAGGAAGCAGCCACCTGAAAAATTTTAAAAAACAACTCACCACCTCACAGCCACGCAAACACCAACCACCCTTCTTTCCCTCACCAACAACGCCTGAAGGTCCCGACTGGAGTTTCCCCTTTAATATCAGTAGGTGGGGGGTTGCGACCCCCCTCTCCGCTGGCTCCCCTAGGGTTGGGAGGTTCGTGGGCTGTTTCTTCTTTTTAAAAACGGAGTTGTTTTAAGGAGGGGGAGGGAATCGATCCTCTCTCCCTGGTCTCCTGGGTCCAGAAGGGTTGGGGGGGACATATCCCTTTTGTCCCCCAAAACCTCCCAACCCCAGGGGAGCCAGCGGAGAGGGGTGTCGCAACCCCCCACCCACTGATATTAAAGAGGAAACCCCGATCTACTTTCACGACTCCACACAATCAAAGCACCATAACACAATAAAGCTCCCCTCCCCACCACCTAGCCCACCCTTCCTAACCCCCACCAACCATGCCCCCCTCCCCATCAGCTAGCCCACCCTTCCTAACCCCCACTGACCATGCCCCCCTCCCCACCATCTAGCCCACCCTTCCTAACCCCCACCGACCATGCCTCCTCCCCACCACCTACCCCACCCTTCCTAACACCCAACGACCACACCCCCTCCCCACCACCTAGCCCACCCTTCCTAACCCCCAATGACCATGCCCCCCTCCCCACCACCTAGCCCACCCTTCCTAAACCCCAACGATCACTCCCCCTCCCCACCACCAAATAAATAAATAAATTTTAAAAAATTACTAAAAGCACAGTCAAAAACATCCAAAAATACACAAAAACAAACAAAAACAACACCAAAAAAATACAAAGTAAACAAAAGCACAATAAGAAACAAAACAAACAGACAAAAAAAAACAAATTACAACCCCACCCCACACACACACACAAAAGAAAGAAAACAAGCAAACTTACCAAAAGATGTCCTACCTCCACGAGGACAGGAAAAGAAATGAATAAAGAAAGAGACTACTTACCAGAAGAAGCTCCACCCAGAGGCCAGGAGAGAAAAAACAGTCAAAATACAATAACCCCTACCAGCACCACCTGCTGGCCACAATAGTAAAAACAATTCAAAAACACACAACAGCCCCAAACAAAAGGCCACAAGAGTAAAAACAAATCAAAAACATAACACAAATTCACAATTTTACACTAAAGGTCACACCAATAAAAACAAGTCAAAAAATTACACTAACACACACTTTAACACAAATCACAAACATATGTCAATAAAATACAATAGAAACTTTAAAAAATCCTGTGCTGAGTTTTAACTCAAATTAAAACCCAAAACATCTATACACATTTTAAAAACATTGAATGTAAAAAACATTTACTTTTACATTATTAAAATTATTACCTACGGTACAACTAATTAAAAAAATTCAAAAAACTAAAACATATTCGCTTGCATAAAACAATTTGAAAAAATTATATCATACTTTGTTCTTTTATTAATTCTCAAAAAGGGGGGTTTGGCTAAGATGGCCGCTGTGTAACATCTAGTTTCGGACGCTCGCGCTCAACAAAGTGGTGAACGATGCGAAGGAGCGGAATAGAAAATTTTTCAAGTGGTAAAGCTTAAAGTTAAGATCCTTGCCTGTCTCCTTGGAAAGTTTGCTGAGCTTTTGAAGCTGGATGATCGAAGTTCGGGAGGTTTTTCTGGGCGGTGGAGCTGTGACGGCAGTCGCGGCTTTCCCGCTGGAGAGCCGAGGAACGGGATCAGCGAGAGGAGAAGGCTATGGAACTGGTTTTGGAAGTGGCAAAAAGCGGCTGGAGCGAAGGCAATTTGTGTGTAAGTGCCTGAAGGGAGCTACATTCTTAGCTATAAGCTATAAAATCGGCTGAGTTTTTTCAGAAGAAAAAGAAGGGGAGGAAGAGCTGGAGGTACTGTAATGGCGACGGCCAGGGAAAACGAAAGTGATCGTGTATAGACTGTGGTTTTTTTTCCTACATACCAGAGGACCGCGCCACATTCTGAAATCAATAAGGCGGATTAATTTTCCTTTCTCTTTTTTTTTTCACCTCCTCTCTGGTCTGGAAAAGAGGAGAGCTGTGCGAGTTTGTTTTTTTTCTCTCTCTTCTCTTCTGCCTAAACTGCCTGCTCATTTAGGGAAGAGGGGGAAGAGGGGGGGCCTCTTCTCACTACAAAGTTAAGGCACTCGCTGGAAAAGGGTGTTTTGATTATCCACTTCAAAGGAAGGATTATGTGGCTTTGATTGAAGGGTTCCATTACTGTGTGGATTACAAATAGCTTCTCAACTTCTCACCTTAACCCCTTGGTGGCTGGATTTCTCTTTCCTTCTGAGCTCCCCCCCCCCCTCAGCAACCTGATTAACTGTTGTTCTGAAGCCTTTTTGCTGTGGTTGGAAGACGTCATTTGACTGCTGGCTTTGTGGGAAAGGATTATTTGTGGTTAACAAGTTTTACTTTTAAACTGCCTGTTTGGAGAGCTGTTTTCTTTTGTTTTCCTTTGTTCCATCGTTGTGGATTACAGTAAATTTTGGATCTTCTGCTGACATAAGAACTTGACGGTTGTATTGGTGGAACCTATGGCTGCAGTGTAGTAAGCCTTACTATATTGGAATTGTTACAGCGATCTGCAACATTGGGTTTGAAATATATTACATCACTATGGATAAAGGTACGAGAGCGAAAGCAAAAGAAGAAGAACAGGTTGTAAAACCTAAGAAGATTGAAAAAGCACCAATGGATGAATCTGTTCAGCCAACAGCTCTGCCTACAGTGTCATTGGACTAGACTCAAATTATGGTGGAAATTGGCAAGTTGTCGCAAAAAATGGAGAAAAATGAGGCTTCAAGGGTGAAAGATAAAAATGAAATGTTTAAAAGGCAAGAAAAGATGATGTCAACACTGACAGATTATACCAAAAAGGTGGACTTAAGTTTGAATAAATTTGAGGGAATGCTGAAAGTGGTTCAAATCGAGGTGGATGCGGTAAAGAAGGAAGTAAAAGGGACTCAGGAGGTGGTGCGGGACAGTAAGTTAAAACTGCAGGAACAAGAAATGAGGATAGATGCTGTCGAAGACATGATGAGAAAGCAGAACATTTTGATCCGTCAGGTACCGGAACGCACTCCGGATCTGTTAAGAGAGAGGGTGGTTCAGTGGTTAAATGGTTTAAAAATGGGGAAGGAATTTGTTCAAGAGGATTTAGGAAGTGTATTCCGGGTGGGTCCAAGAAGAGGGAGAGTGGCTCAAAGAAATGTGTTGGTTAAATTTGCAAATTGGGCAGATAAATTAAAAGTAATGGCTCATCTGAAAAGTGTTGGTTCAGACGCGTTGAAATTTGATGGCTCAGATGTAGAAGTCTACAATGATATTTCACTAAAAGAAAGAACATGGAGATATAAGATGAGGCCTGTTACTAAATTATTGATGGGTAAAAATATAAGGTATAATTGGAGATTTCCACAACAATTGCGCTTTTTCTATGATAAAAGAATGCAAGTTATTGATGAAGGCATTAATCCATTGGAATACCTGAGTTTGTTGGGATTGGTACAAGTAGATTCAGAAGAATGGAAAAATCTTAAGAAGGAAATGATGGAGCTTTGGGGAGGGAATATGGGAGGGAGGAGTCCGGTGGGGCAACAGGTGGAACACCACAACGAGGGGAGGAGGAGGAGGAGCCGTCTTTGATTATGATGGAGGAGGAGATAGGTAAGGAAGGATGAGCATTAGATAGTAGTAATCTTAATTAGCTAATAGAGGTAGAATGGGTAAGTAGCGCATAGCGCCGGCAGTAGGGCGCATCTTGCAGGTCCCCCCTCTCCCCTCTTTGGTTGACAGAGGCGACTTTTCGTTGGAAGGTGGGGAGAGTGAAAAATGTGTGTTTTATGTAGTGGGTATGGTGAAGGGTTTTTGGTGGCACGCCCGATGGAGAGTTTAAAGTTGGGAGAAGAATTTGGTTATGGATAGTATTAAAATAATATCGTGGAATGTGAAAGGTACAGGCTCTGTTCTTAAGAGACGGAGGTTGGAATCGGCGTTGAAAAAAGATAGACCAGATATTTTATTTTTACAGGAAACACATCAGAAATCAAAAGATACGAATAAACTTTATCTGAGTTGGATGCAACACTATGAGATGGCGTTTGGAACATCTAAAGCAAGAGGGGTGGCAACTATGATTTCTAGGAAGTTAGGATTTGAAATCACAAAAAAGATTGCTGATCAAGAGGGTAGGTATCTGTTGTTAAGAGGAAAATTGGAGGATGAGGAAATATTGTTGGTAAATATTTATGCTCCGAATGACCACCAAGTAGTGTTTCTTGAAAAAATTCGGAAAATAGTGGAGGGGGAAAATGTTGCAAAAATTATTGTGGCTGGTGATTTTAATTTGATCAGGTCAGGAATGGATTGCACAAACATAGCTAGAAGTGGAATGGGTGTGAAAGGGAAGGTGATGGACAAATGGATGAAAGTTATGGGTTTGAAGGATTCGTGGAGAGAGTTTAAAGGCTTGGAAAGGGCATATTCCTTTTTTTCGCATGTACATGGGACCTACTCGAGAATAGATTATGTTTTTCTGTCGGAAAATTTAATTGGGGATATAGAAAGTACGGAAATTGGGATTATTAAGGAATCGGATCATGCTAAAGTATATCTGGAATTGAAAGCACCAAAAAATATTCAAAGAGTTAGAAATTGGAGGTACGATCCTAATTTGTTCAAAGATCAGAAAAGCAAAGAGGCAATTATGGAAAGTTGGAAAGAAAGTTGGCAATGGAATGATAATAATGAGGTTGATTTTAATATTGTATGGGATACCATGAAGTCAGTTTTTAGGGGGGAAAGCATAAAAGTGGCAAGCCTTAAATATAAAAGGTATAAAGCAGAACACATAGAAAAAGAAAGGGAAATAAAACAATTACAGGAAGAACACGTAAAGAGTAAAGATAAAAAAATTCTCTTGAAACTACAAGGACTCAAGGCAGAAGTAATGGGTAAAGATATTGATAAAGTTAAACGAGATCTGATTTATTTAAATAGAGAATATTTTGAATTTAGTAATAAGAACTCAAAACTATTAGCAAGAGCAGCTAAGGTTAAAAGGGAAAAAAGAGAAATTGGGGTGTTAGTTGACAGGCAAGGTTCAAGGTGTAATAAGAATAGCGATAAATGTAAAATAGTTAGGGAATTTTACCAGGTGTTATATGCAGAAAAAGAAATAGATAGGGAAAAGCTTAAAAGGATATTGGAGAGGCAGTTAGGGAATGGGATAAAGCAAGAGCATAGGGAGAAAATGGAGGAAAAGATAACTGATAAAGAGGTTAAGGGGGTAATAAGCGGATTGAAGATAGGGAAAGCCCCGGGGGAGGATGGATTATCAACAGAGTTTTACAAAGAATTTAAAGAGGTGGTGGTCCCGAAATTGGTGAAGTTATATAATTATATATTAGATGGAGGATCAATCCCGACTTCATGGTATAACACTACAATTGTTCTTTTGCCAAAACCTGGTAAGAATTTGGAAAGAGTGGATTCGTACAGACCAATTTCGCTTATAAATCAAGATGCGAAGATCTTCACGGCAATATTGGCTAACCGTTTAAATAGTTTTATGGGGGAATATATAAATGTTGATCAAGTTGGGTTTCTAAAAGGACGACACATGGCGGATTTGACTAGAAGGGTATTAGATTTAATAGACAGTGTTAATCAAACAAAGGAAAAAGTGGGATTACTATCATTGGATATTTTTAAGGCATTTGATTCATTGCAGTGGTAAACTGGAAGTGGTAAAAAATGAGATGGAAAGAATAAGCATTGACATCTTGGGAATCAGTGAGCTCAAATGGACAGGGATGGGCGAATTCAGCTCTGGAAACCATCACATCTACTACTGTGGACAAGAAAACTTTAGAAGACATGGAGTAGCCATAATTGTCAATAAAAGAGTGAGAACAGCAGTAATGGGATACAACCTCAAAAATGACAGAATGATGTCAGTAAGAATTCAGGGCAAACCCTTCAATGTTACTGTGATCCAAATATACGCACCAACCACGGGTGCAGATGAAGCCACAGTGGACCAGTTCTATGAGGACTTACAACACCTCATAGAACAAACACCAAGAAATGATGTTCAAATTATTCTAGGAGACTGGAATGCCAAAGTAGGCAATCAAAAAGTGGAGGGAATAACAGGCAGGTTCGGTCTTGGAACACAGAATGAAGCAGGACAAAGATTGAGAGAGTTCTGCCAAGAGAACGCACTGGTCATAGCAAACACCCTCTTCCAGCAACACAAGAGGCGACTTTACACATGGACATCACCAGATGGCCAACACCGAAACCAGATTGACTACATACTCTGCAGCCAAAGATGGAGAACCTCCATACAGTCAGCAAAAACAAGACCTGGAGCAGATTGTGGCTCAGATCACAACCTACTGATTGCAAAATTCAGGCTTAGACTAAAGAAAATAGGGAAAACAAAGAGACCAGACAGATATCACCTAGACAGCATCCCTAAAGAATACACGGTGGAGGTGATGAACAGATTCAATGGCTTAGACTCAATAGATAGAGTGCCAGAAGAATTATGGACAGAGATGAGGGACATCATGCAGGAAGCAGCAAAGAAAACCATACCAAAAGAAAAGAAGAGTAAGAAAGCAAAGTGGTTGTCTGATGAGGCTCTTAAAATAGCAGAGGAAAGAAGGAACGCAAAAGTCAAAGGAGAAAGGAAAAAATACAATCATCTGAACACAGAATTTCAAAGAAAAGCAAGGAGAGATAAGGAAAACTATCTAAAAGAACAGTGCAAAGAAATGGAAGAAAACAACAAAAAAGGCAGAACCAGAGATCTTTTCAAAAAAATCCGGGAAATCAAGGGAACATTTAAAGCAAAAATGACCATGATAAGGGACAAAGACGGAAAGGAGCTAGCTGATGCAGAAGAGATTAAGAAAAGATGGAAAGAGTACACAGAGGAACTCTACAAAAAGGAACTCAACACTCCTGATAGTCACAATGATGAAGAAATTGAACCTGAGCCAGACATCCTGGAGAGTGAAGTCAGAAAGGCCATAAAGAGCACTGCAAACAACAAAGCTAGTGGAGATGATGGTATCCCAGTTGAATTTTTCAAAGCTCTAAAAGATGATGGCATCAAATTACTGCATTCAATATGCCAGCAGATTTGGAAAACAAAACAGTGGCCACAGGACTGGAAAAGATCAGTATATGTTCCAATCCCAAAAAAGGGCAATGCCAAAGAATGTTCAAACTATCGAACAATTGCGCTCATCCCACACGCCAGCAAGGTGATGCTCAAGATAATACAGGATAGACTTCAGCAGCATGTGGAAAGAGAATTACCAGAGGTGCAGGCTGGTTTCAGAAGAGGCAGGGGGACTAGAGACCACATTGCCAACATACGTTGGATCATGGAGAAAACAAAGGAATACCAGAAACAAGTTTATTTTTGCTTTATTGACTACACTAAGGCATTTGATTGTGTGGATCACAACAAGATGTGGCAAGTGATTAAAGAGATGGGAATACCAGAACACCTCATATGCCTCCTGAGAAATCTGTACATGAACCAAGAAGCAACAGTTAGGACAGAACACGGAATGACCGGGTGGTTTGGAATAGGAAAAGGAGTAAGACAAGGCTGCATTTTGTCACCCTGCTTATTCAACTTATACACAGAGCACATAATGCGCAATGCAGGGATGGAGGAATCACAATATGGGATCAAAATTGCTGGGAGAAACATCAACAATCTGAGATATGCAGACGACACCACCCTAATGGCAGAAAGTGAGGAAGACCTAAAGAATCTCTTGATCGGTTTGAAGGAAGAGAGTGCAAAAGCTGGCTTGAGACTCAATATCAAGAAAACCAAGATAATGGCAACAGGCCCGATCAGTTCCTGGAAAATAGACGGGGAAGAAGTAGAAGCAGTGACAGATTTTACTTTCTTAGGATCTAAGATCACTGCAGATGGAGATTGCAGCCATGAAATAAAGAGGCGGCTGATTCTAGGGAGACAAGCCATGAGAAACCTGGGGAACATAGTGAAAAGCAGAGACATCACCTTGAAAACAAAAATTAGAATAGTCAAAGCAATGGTATTCCCAGTGGTAATGTACGGATGTGAGAGCTGGACAATTAGGAAAGCTGAACGCAGAAGAATAGATGCCTTTGAAATGTGGTGTTGGAGGAGAGTTTTGAGGGTACCTTGGACAGCGAGGAGAACAAATAGGTCAATCTTAGAAGAAATCAACACTGACTGCTCATTGGAAGGTCAAATAGTAAAGATGAGGCTAAAGTACTTTGGGCATCAAATGAGAAGGGAGGATTCACTTGAGAAGGCCGTGATGTTGGGAAAGGTGGAGGGCAAAAGAAGAAGGGGGAGGCCAAGGATGAGATGGATAGATGGTATTGTAGACACAATGGGCACAAAACTGGGAGGACTGAGGGGGATGGTGGAGGACAGAGGCGCCTGGAGAACGATGGTCCATAGGGTCGCAAAGGGTCGGAATCGACTGTGCGACTGAACAACAACAAAAGTGGTCTTCAATTAAGGAAATAGTTAAAAAATATGGGTTTGGAGATAAATTTAATAGGGTTATAGATTTACTATATCAAAAAGGAAATGCCAGGGTTAGAGTAAACGAGGAGCTCACGGATGTGGTAAAGCTAGAGGCAGGTACTAGGCAGGGTTGCCCATTATCTCCTATTTTGTTTATAATGGCAATGGAGATTTTAGCTAAAAGTATAAGGGAGGATTTAAATATAGAGGGGATTATGGGTAATAAAGTGAGCATGTACGCTGATGATACATTGCTTATGGTGAAGCACCCCGAACAGGTAATGGACAGGATTAAAGATCATCTACAAGTATTTCAAGCTATAACAGGATTAAAGATAAACTGGGATAAATCTGAATTGATGTTGTGTAATTTGAAATTGAGCGAGATGGGTAGGACGGTGTCGACACTTAATATACAAATCAAAGATAAGTTGAAGTATTTAGGGATAACTATTTCAAACAAATTAGAAGAACTTAAACGATTGAATTATGACAGCTTGAGAATTGAATTTAGGAATAAAATACGAGAACTTCAGAAGTTAAAGCTGTCATGGTTTGGAAGGATTGCTATGTGTAAAATGATACTGTTACCAAAGATTAACTTTTTATTTGACACGCTCGCGATCCATTTAAAAGAGAAAGAAATCAATGAGTTTCAAAAAATGTTTAGTGACTTTTGTAATGGAGGAAAAAAATCTAGACTTCCAAAGAAATTATGGTATTTGTCTCAGAAAAAAGGGGGGTTGGGTATGCCAAACCTCTTAGCATATTATCGAGCATTTCAAGTCAAGAATGTTGTGAAGATCTTGGCAAGAGAAAAGGTAATTTGGGAACAATTGGAAATGAAAGAATACAGAAATATTGGAAACTTGAATTTTCTGGGAATGAAAGATAAGGCGAAAAGGTCAAATAATACTATGATGAAAGGTCTCATGGAGGTGTGGAAGAAGGTAAAAAAAGATATGGTTCCGAATCTCTCCCCAATCTTGGAATTGACTGATATGATGTGTTTCCCAATAAAATTAGATAAAGAAAAAATAGAAATATTGGATAAAAATGGGACGTTGTTATTGAAGGATTGGTTAAAAGCATGTGATGTTGATGCCGAGCGGAAAAAAATGTTTGAGATATTAAACTTGAATTGGTTTCAGAAGTTAAAGGTGGACAACTGGAATAAAAAATATAAAAGAGAACTAGGATCAGATAGAGTACTTACGGAATTTGAGGAATTGGTAAGGAAGATTAGAAAAGGCGAAAGTAGTATTAAGGGTCTTGTAAGTAAGCTTTATAATATATTGAATAGAGGTGCAGATCCACAGGAGGATTTGAAACGGAAGTGGGAACAAAATTTGAATATAAAAATTGGGGAGACTGAATGGAAAAATAAATGGAAAAAGAGAATTATGAGAACAATGTCTGTAAGAATTAAAGAACATAATTTCAAGATGTTGTGGCAATGGTACCTGACACCATTAAGACTTTACCAGATGGATAATAAAAGAGATAAGTTATGTTGGAGATGTAAAGAATTTGATGGAACATATGAACATATGTGGTGGAGTTGTAAAAAAATAAGGGATTTTTGGGGAAAAATAGAAAATGAATTTGGTGAAATATTGGGTAAAAATGTTAAGTTGGTGTCGGGTACTATTCTTTTAACGAATGTGGAAGATCTGGGTTTAAACAAGGAGGAAAAAGAACTACTGGAAATTGTACTGACAACGGGTAGACAATGTATAGCCAGAAATTGGAAAAACGATGTAGATATTCAGGTTGGAGAATGGTATAAAGAAATGTGGAGTTTAGCATTGAACGATAAATTGACATGGGAGATTAAAGTCAAAAGAGATAATTTAAAAGAGAATAGATTCTGGAATATATGGAAACCGTTCGTGGATCACTCTATTATGGCAGGTGATAGTTCAGGACCAGTACCATCTCAAAGAAGTTTCTGGACTTGAGTTAAAAATAAACTCTCCGGGCATTGTATATATTCACAGGGTGTGTTTTTTTTTTTTATTGGTTAAAAAGATTAGTGGTAGTACAGAAAGTTTTTTTTTCTATTATTTTGGATTTTGAAATAAAGGTTCTTAATATTTGGTGGTTAAATAGTAGTTAATGAATATAGATATTGTTATGTGCTACCATATAGTAATGTTTGTTAGTATGATATTATGGACTCGTTAGTGTAATGTACTGTTAATGTATTGTTAATGTTTTCTTTTCTTTTTTCTGTATGTTTATTAAAGATTTAATAAAAAATTAAAAAAAAATTCTCAAAAAAACCAAGAAAAGCAGATCACAGTTAATAACAGCCAAGCCAAAAAAACTTTTACATAAATAAACATTTTAAAAATTAAAATTACAGACTAAGCAATTTTTAAAATACATTAACACAATTTAATCTTCCAACACAATTTAAAACAGCCCGGCAACGCCGGGCAACCTCTGCTAGTCAAATATAAAATTGTAACAACTGCATAGCAGACTCAAAAATATTGAGTGGAGGAGAGGGATGTTTTTATGATAGTTGACCTCTAGCTGTGCCTCAACCCATAAAACTTCCTCAGTCAACTCACTTTTGTTGTTGTTGTTCAGTCGCACAGTCGATTGCGACCCCATGGACCATTTTCCTCCAGGCAACTCTGTCCTCCACCATTCTCCTCAGCCCGCCAAGCTCTGTTCCCATTGTGTCCACAATACCATCTATCTATCTCATCTTTGGACGCCCCCTTCTTTTCTTGCCCTCCACTTTCTCCAGCATCAAGGCCTTCTCAAGTGAGTCCTCCCTTCTCATTTGATGTCCAAATTACTTTAGCTTCATCTTCACTATTTGACCTTCTAGTGAGCAATCCGGGTTGATTTCTTCTAAGATTGATCTATTTGTTCTCTTTGCCGTCCAGGGGACTCTCAGGACTCTCCTCCAACACCACATCTCAAAGTATGCATTTTATTACCGGTTGTAAATAACTCTTTGATTTACATTCCATCTCCTGAACCAACCAAATCTCTATTCTTTTGCGCTCAGTCTTCCTAATGGTCCAGTTCTCACACCCATTCATTACCACTGGAAATACCATTGCTTTGACTATGCGAATTTTTGTTTTCATGGTGATATCTCTGCTTTTCACTATATTCTCCAGGTTTCTCATTGCTTGTCTCCCCATAATCAGTCGTCTTTTTATTTCATGGCTATAGTCGCCATCTGCAGTGATCTTAGATCCTATAAAAGTAAAATCTGTCACTGCTTCTACTTCTTCCCCATCTATTTTCCAGGGACTGATCGGACCTGTTGCCATTATCTTGGTTTTCTTAATATTGAGTCTCAGGCCAGCTTTTGCACTCTCCTCCTTCAATCCAATCAAGAGGTTCTTTAGGTCTTCCTCACTTTCTGCCATTAGGGTGGTATCGTTTGCATATCTCAAATTGTTGATGTTTCTCCCAGCAATTTTGATCCCATATTGTGATTCCTCCATCCCTGCATTGCGCATTATATGCTCTGCGTATAGATTGAATAAGCAGGGTGATAAAATGCAGCCGTGTCTTACTCCTTTTCCTATTTCAAACCACTCTGTCATTCCATGTTCTGTCCTAACTGTTGCTTCTTGGTTCGTGTACAGATTTCTCATGAGGCATATGAGGTGTTCTGGTATTCCCATCTCTTTAATTACTTGCCACATTTTGTTGTGGTCCACACAGTCAAAAGCCTTGGGGTAGTCAATAAAACAAAAGTAGACTTGTTTCTGGTATTCCTTTGTTTTCTCTACGTATGTTGGCAATGTGGTCTCTAGTCCCCCTGCCTCTTCTGAAACCGGCCTGCACCTCGGGTAGTTCTCTCTCCACATGTTGCTGAAGTCTATCCTGTATTATCTTGAGCATCACCTTGCTGGCATGTGGGATGAGCGCAATTTGAGCATTCTTTGGCATTGCCTTTTTTTTTTGGATTGGAACGTACACTGATCTTTTCCAACTCACTAGGAGATGTATAATGTCAGATGTATGTCAAAATGTTTATTTTGTAAACCTAACCACTCAAACTGTTTTCCATCAGAGATTCACCTGACAAACTGATTGCATTTTATTACCGGTTGTAAATAACTCTTTGATTTACATGTCCGTCTCCTGAACCAACCAAATTTGCACAGCTACTCTGGGCCTCTATATGAAATGTATAAATGTATAGCATGAAAATAAATGTAGCATAAATGTATAGCATTAAAATACAGGAGTTAATCTTTAAGGTGCCACAGCATTTTTTGTCTTTTTTGTTTTGTTTGCTCTCTGACAAAACTAAACAGTCTGTCAGCAGAATTATTATAACGCCTTTAAGACTACAGAAAGGTTTTTTATTTGTAGAATCTCAGTATTTGAATGATTTAGCCAAACAGTAATTATATTAAACTAGCAGAGGTTGCCTGGTGTTGCCGGGCTGTTTTAAATGGTGTTGGAAAGTTTTTGTTGTTGTTGTTAATGTTTGTAAAGAAGAGGTTAGTCTATAATTGAAATTTTTAAAAATTTTATTTATACAAATTTTTTTGATGGCCAGTTATAAACTGTGATGAGTTTTGTTTGGTGTTTTGGTTTTGTGGATGAAAAAAAGAATAAAGGATGATATACTTTTTCCAAAAAAATTATTTAACCCAATATTTTTAAGTATGTATTTTTTTAAATTGTTGTACCGTAAGTAATAATTAAAAAAAAATGTGAAAGTACATGTTTTTCACAATAAATGTTTTTAAACTGTGTATTGATGTTTTTGTTTTTTATTTGAGTAAAAATTCAGCACAGGATTTTTGAATAGTTTTTATTTTATTTTTTTGACATCTGTTTTTGATTTGTGTAAAATTGTGATTTTGTGATATTTGTTTTTACTTGTTTTTACTCTTGGGGCCTTTTGTGTGGGGCTATTGTATCTTTTTGAATTTTTTTACTATTGTGGGCAGCAAGTGGTGCTGGTAGGGGTTATCTTGTATTTTGACTGTTTTTTCTCTCGTGGCCTCTGGGTGGAGCTTCTTCCAGTAAGTAGTCTCTTTCTTTATTCATTTCTTTTCCAGTCGTTGTGGTATGAGGTCGTGTGGTGGTGAGTTGGCTGTTTTTCTTTATTTGGGGTGGTGGTGGTTGGATTTTGTGGTGTTTGGCTGGGTGCTGGGTGTGTTTGGAAATGTTTGTTGATGTTTACTTTGTATTGTTTTTTGGTGTTATTTTTGTTTGTTTTTGTGTATTTTTGAATGTTTTTGATTGTTTGTTTTTGTGTTTTTTTGGTGTCCTATGGGAGGATCCTCTCTCTGCCATCTCCCCTGGCTCTGGAAGGCTTGGGGGGACAGGCTCCTTTTGTCCCCCCAAACCTTCTAGACTCATGGGACCCAGGAGAGGGGATCGAATCCAGGCCACCTTCTGATATTAAAAGGGAAATCTCAATTGTGGTTTCTCCTTTAATATCAGGGGTGTGTGTGATCCCCCTCTCCGCTGGCTTCCTTGGGTTTGGGAGGGTTGGGTTGATAAACGGGGTCTGTCTCCCCAACCCTTCCGGACCCAGGAGAGACATCGGAGAGGGGGATTTCCACCCCCCCCAACTCCGTTTTTAAAGAGAAGTAACCACTTGGTTTCTTCTCTTTAATATGGGGTGTGTGTGTGTGTGGGGAGGGGAATCCCCTCTCTGCCAGGTCCCCTGGGGTCAGGAGGGTTGGGGAGACAGGCTCCTTTTGTCCCCCCAAACCTTCCAGACTCATGGGACCCAGGAGAGGGGATCGAATCCAGGCTACCCTCTGATATAAAAAGGAAAATCTCAATTGGGGTTTCCCCTTTAATATCAGGGGGGGTTGTGATCCCCCTCTCCACTGGCTTCCTTGGGTTTGGGAGAGTTGGGTTGAGAAAAGGGGTCTGTCTCCCCAACCCTTCCGGACCCAGGAGAGCCATCGGAGAGGGGGATTCCCCCCCCAACTCCATTTTTAAAGAGAAGTAACTGCTTGGTTTCTTCTCTTCTAATATGGGGCATGTGTGTGTGTGTGTGTGGAAGGGGAATCCCCTCTCTGCCGGGTCCCCTGGGGTCAGGAGGGTTGGGGAGACAGGCTCCTTTGGTTCCCCCCCAACCCTCTCAACCCCAGGGGAGCCAGTAGAGAGGGGGAGCACAACACCCCCCCCCCAGTGATATTAAAGGAGAAACTCCGATTAGGAGCTTCAGGCGCCGTTGGGGAGAGGCTTTTTGGTTCCCGTGGCTTGGCGGACTTGCTCTCCCGGTGTTTTTGTTTTTGTTTTATTTTTTGGGCGCCGGCTTCCTCAGCGTTCTGCGCGCTCATGGCGCGCAGGACGCTGGGACTTGTAGTTATGGGTTTGTGCTTTGTGTTTGTGCTGCGTTTTTTAAATGGTTTTCTTTTGATTGGCTGCAGCGCGTTTCCGAACGTTCCTTGCGCTGCGCCGTGCGAGAGCCTCTCAGCCTGATTGGCTCTGGCGCGGCGCGGCGCAAGGAATGTTGGGAAATGAAGTTGTTTCCCCTTTTTCGCGTTTGTGGGGCTGTTGCCCCACCGCCTGTTTTCTCAATCCTTTGTTGACCTGCGGACCCAGATCGGCCGTGTGCACGAAGGGTAAGTGCAGGCAAGTAGGGCGAGGCATAGCAACCTATAACAAGTTCCAACGGTTAACCCTTGGTTTTACAGGTTAAGATAAGGAAATTTTATGTGAAATACTTGATAAATATTATTAAACAACAGAACCATGTTAAATCGTTCATGAGATGTTTTAGGTTTTACAGCAAGAAAGCGAACATTAAAAAAATCATTTTCTATTTGCAGTTACAGCTGTAAGACGCTTGGTGGCACTTCGAGCTTAAAATATAACAGTTTTGAGGCATACAGTGAGTTTGAAAATAAAGTGTCTTGTGGCATTTCAATGACTTAACAAGTTTTATTTAGCATAAACATTTGTGAACTTGCAGCCACTGCCTCACGTGCTTCAGACACAGTACACAAAACATTTTATTAGATGAAATATAATGAGTTGTTGAGATGCCACAAGATTGTTCTTTTGACCTCAACAGATTAGCATGACTTCTGGAAATTCCTGTTAGTCTGTTGCAATAAAAACAAGAAACAATACTGTGATACTTTCAAGATTAATCATTTGAATTTATTATAGCATGAACATTGTGGAACTCAGTTTATTACATGTTACCCAAAATTTCATACTTATAGTTGAGGCTGAGTTACAAACAAGAAAGTCAGATAGAAATTAAATGTAGTCTGACATCAACAACATCTACATTATTAATAATTCTGACAGTTTATAAAGTCACTGCTGGAGATGCAAGAGATGGAAACACATATTCAAATGTGACATATAAACACTTACAAAATATCAAATACAATCCAGCAATTGTAGCCATTACTGCAAAATGAAAAAGATAAGCTTTGCAAACCACCATAAAATTCAGCTCAGCAAAGAACAGTGAGAAGTTTGCACATCTTGGGTGGAGGAATTGAAGACCAGCTACATTAACATTCCTAGCACTCTCTTTCATTTCTTTTTGGTAACAGATGAATTTAATTTTAGAAAAACAAATGTCAGCTGTCCTATCCATATAAATCTGTGCTGTTTTTTTTAATCTGATACAATGAAGTGCTGTTCCATTACCTGGCCCAAATGTAGCACCATTTTTAATAACTGATTTTATTTTAACTCAAGTAGATATGTTTGTGGTAGTACATTTTAATTGTATATCATACACTTAATTTTTAAAAACTATTTTTATTTTGCTGGTCATTGACCACAATAAAGTGATACAGTATTATTATTGATTAGCAGGTGTACAGACTTTGACTTCTGGGAATTGAAGTCCAAGAACATCTAGGGACCCAAGGTTGAGAAACCCTGTCTTAGAAGTTCATCAATAGGACTTCAAAATGAATCTAGAAACAAATGTCAGTGTTGAATAGATGTTTCATTTGTTTGCTTCTCTCTCTGCCAAAGTGTTGTCTCAGTTTCACGTAGCAGAGCAGGATTGGGAAATGTATAGCACTCGGGGAAAGGTGACATATAAATAATTTAAATAAATAATCAATGCAGATCACCCATCACTTATGGGGTAAGATGTTTTTTAGATGGAAACAGCAATAGTCCAGATCAGTTCTATTGTATTCTGTAAAGCTCCATGTGCACAGCAGCAGCAGCAAGATGATACCTAATTTTTGCTAACACTATTAACAATGTCAATAAGAGTAGGAGATAGTCATGATAAGTATTTAAACTGGGTACAACTTTAAAAGCCCAATAACTCTTAGACAAAATGAGGATGATTTGTGTTGAAAAGTGGTCGATTATTGCACCTTAGAAACTCATAGATATCCAGAGTTGAAAGGGAAAGAGAGTGCGTGTTCTTTATGTCCTGGGTAGGGAGGAGGGGGATCGAAAGTATAGTTATGGCCAGGAGGCAGGATGTCAGAGGGCGGAAATGAAAGACTGTGGACTACATTTCCCAGAATGCTCTTTAAGAGGCGGGACTAGAATGGAGTCAATTGCTGCGGTTAGAAGACATTAACAGGAGGCAAGCGCAAACCGTGGGCAAAGGTTAGCGGAGCCTGTCATTTCAAGGTAGGAACGGAAGGCTGAGTGTTATTGTTAAAACGTTACTCGCTACTTCCCTTTTGTCCCAGGAAAGTCTCAGTTACTCTTTAGTGGTGCCGGCTTCTTGGCCTGCTGGCGGAGGTGAAGTCTCGTTTTACACTGGAAGGTTGCAAAAATAATAGTATTTTATTTATTTTTTGTTCGTGTTTTCAACTGTCATGTTCTGTCTGTAATTGGGAGGATCGGTTGGATATGATTTGGGTTTCTCTTCCCTCTCCATTTCTGGAGCAGTCTTGCAGTGTTAGGTTAATAGCAATAAATGGTTATTGTGTTTTGAGCCTAAGATATTATTGATGCCGGATTAGAAATGGCTTTGGAAAGCTGCTTTGAAAGCTTTGTGTATAACAGTAAGCGAAATAGCCTGGAAAAAGTGTGCAGCTACCAGTTTGACAAGGATAAGGGAATAATGTTTGTTTACACAGAGCGCTTTGCTACAGAGCAGCACTTACTTTCCTGCAATAGTAATTGTAATTATTAACTAGGCAGCCAGCAACCTGGAGGGCCGACGAGTGTTGCAATGTTGCATGAATAAATCTGCGGCTTGGGCAACCAACGTGGAAGGTGTTGAAACACTGGAGTACAGGAAATTTGATGGTGTGGAAAAGTAGTAGAGAGTAAAAGAGGGCAGGTGTGTAAGCACATTGAATGGCAGTGCATATGAGGAATTGCTTCCTTTTGCTCCACAGATTGACACTTCTAATTTATAATGATATTAATTTAGCATCTGGAGGGTAGTGGTTGTTACCTAGTATTTAATATATTATGACTGAATTCCTATAAACATGTGCCTGGGAGGAACATCTCAAATTAACAGGAACTCCTCAGAAATAAACATGTGTTATATAGCAACTAAACTGGCTAAATAGTTTAGCAGCTTATATATCTGAGCCAGAGGTTGGTTGTTCAATTCACCCACTCTGGAAAGGATGGCCACAAGTCAGAATTAACTTGACCACACATCATCTATTATTGGTGGTGGTGGTGGTGGTGGTGGTGGTTCTGATCTCCTAAGTAAAACTAAGAGCAAGCCCTGCTGACCTCAGTGGACTTCCAAGAAAGCAAGGTTTGGGCTGTGGAAGTTTTGCACAAACTTCTAGATACAGTATACTGAAAGGTGAACCTAAGCAACAGAGGGGAAGGTTGATAGTGAAAGAGAAAACAAAATTCCCAGAGCCTTGGACGCCTAATGCCCTACTCACAGTTCCTACCATTAAATACTTTATGTAATTGAAATAGTCTCACATTCTTTCCGGATTGCCTCTACTTCCTCTGTTATCCCATTTGCGCTTGTCTTCTATTGTTGGCTCTTCAGGGCGAGGATCTGTCCTTTTATTCTCTGTCAAGTGCCAGGCAGGTATACCAGGATGCTTTACTTACCAATATTAATAGATCAGTTCTGGAGATGGTGGGACTTTAGAGGATGAAAGAGCTTAGTCCCTTTTGAAACTGTCTCTATGCCAGTCAGTCCCAAGGAATTCAGCAGAGCTGGCTCCCCGATGAAGCAATTGTTCCTATCTGCCCTTACGTTGTCTCTGTGTGTGACTGTAAACAAGGCATAGGATTTATTATGCATGCACACCATCCTCAATTAACTCATTAGGTAAAGGTATCCCTTGCTCGAAAGCCAGTCGTATCCGACTCTAGGGTTCAGCGCTCATTCTCTGTTTCAAAGTCGAAGAGCCAGCGCTGTCTGCTTCCGCAGACATTTCTGTGGTCATGTGGAAGGCGTGACTAGACACTGCAGCACGCAGAACGCTGTTTACCTTCCCACCAAAGTGGTCCCTATTTATCTCCTTGCAATTTCTTGCTTTTGAACTGCTAGGTTGCCCGGAGCTGGGACAAAGACGGGAGCTCATTCCGTCCTGCAGTACTCTGGAATTGAACTGCTGACCTGCCGCCTTCCAGTCAGTGTCTTAGCCACTTGAGCCACTGCAGTCCTCTCAATTAGCAGATGTGCAATGCCACAATGTTTGATTTGCATCCATCCACTAACCCTTTACAACTCAGCAAAACCAAACTTCACAGTACATAATATATCTGAAACCCAATCTGTTATTACCAGTTGTGAAAAAGCAACACTGATTTGTACACTTATCTGTTATACTAACCCACCACTGTGTATCTCAATACCTGATACGTATAAATTAATGACATGAAGCCCCACTCTTATGTCTGACGAAGTGGACTTGGAAAGCAACAAGACAAGAAAACGTTATGACACTTTGTTTATAGACTAACTGCTGTATTTTAAAGTTAGCTTTCGTGGATCAAGTCCACTCTGATATGCTTGAAAACACAGACTAACACGAGTTACCATTTCAAAAATTAAAATACAGGAGTTAGTATTTAACTAACGTTTTTTTGTCTTGTTTTCTTCACTCTTTGCTGCGCCTCTTTCAGGACTCCCTTCACTCGACCCATTTTACTCGTGTGCAGCCGAAGGGGAGTCGGAGCTATAGAGGGATGGACGGATTGAACCGAGAGAGTATTTGGAGTAGAGTAGAGGAGCGAGAAGTGGACTTTGACGCTGAGCCTTGAATGTGTGCCCTCCTCCTCCTCCTCCTCGTTCGCCTTCTCCTCCGACGGGTCGGAGCCTTTCCATTTCCTCCCTCCTTCTCTATCTTCCTCGACCTCCGTTACTGTCTAAGAAGTCTTGGGTTTACTTGGCTGCAGGGCGCTCCTCCTCCCGTCCACCGGGAGGGAAAACGGCGGCTAGAAGGACGGCCACGTCGCGGGTCCGGGAGACTTAACAATTCAGACCCGGTTTAGAGGCGGTGGCACGACATGGCGGAGACGGAGAGCAGCGACGGGGGCTCCGTCTACGAGACCCGCTTTGAGGCGGCCGTGAAAGTGATCCAGAGTCTGCCGAAAAATGGTAAGAGAGGGTAAAGGTAAAGGTTTCCCTTGCTCGAAAGCCAGTCGTATCCGACTGTAGGGTTCAGTGCTCATCTGTTTCATAGCTGAAGAGCCAGCGCTGTCTGCTTCTACAGACATTTCCGTGGTCATGTGGCAGGCATGACTAGACACCGGAGCGCACGGAATGCTGTTACCTTCCCACCGAAGTGGTCCCTATTTATCTACTTGCAATTTCTTGCTTTCGAACTGCTAGGTAGGCAGGAGCTGGGGCAAAGACAGGAGCTCATTCTGTCCTGCAGTACTCGGGAATCGAACTGCTGACCTTCCGCCTCCCAGTCAGCATCTTAGCCACTTGAGCCACTGCAGTCCTGCAAGAGGGGCACCCCACCCCAATTAATCTAAGCGTCCCCTTTCCCATTTTACCAACCTCAAAAGGATGGAAGGCTGAGGCAACTTTGAGTGCTGGTTCAGGATCGAACTCACAACGTTCTGGCTGCAGTACAGCAGTTTAACCACTCCACCGCTCGGGCTCTTGCTCATCTCCGTTTACAGCCAAAGAGCCAGGATTGTCTGCCTCTCCTTTCCGTGGTCGTGTGGCAGGCAGGACCAGACATTGAAGTGCACAGAACATTGTTACCTTTCCTGCCAAAGCGGTACCTATTTATCTACTTGCAATTTCTTGCCTTCCAACAGCTAGGTTGGCAGGAGCTGGGGCAGAAGATAGGCACTTACTTTGTTGTGCAGCACTCAGGTCTCGAACTGCTAACCCAGGAGTTCTCAACCTTTTTAAGCCAGGAGCCAAGTCATGCTCCCTCAGACAGCTTCAGGGGTGGGATGGTCATTTTGCCCTTCCTCCACCACATGGCACTTCCTGGTGTGGTGGAGGCGGTGGGGTGCCACATGAAATGGTGCCACCGGCTGCAGGTTGAGAATCCCTGTGTTATCCTGTTGACCTTCCAGTCCTCAAGTTCAGGTGCTAAAACAGGGACTGTCTGGAAAGCCTGCCTTCCATGCCTTTTTTGAGTTTAAAATAAATATATGAGGTTCTCCATAGAGGGCTTTTCTACAGCACAGCTCAATTGCTTTCTTTAAATTTTTTGCTGAGGGTGAATGGCCAATTTCTGCTACAGAAAATGAAGGATCACCCAGGTACACAACATTTGAAATTTGTTCACTGCAAGAACTTTTAAATTTAGATCTGCCAGCCCTTTTTGGTTTAGGTAATCATTTTCTAGCATGTTTTCTTTTACTGGATTGTATCCTGGTCTTCAGGCAGCTGGCCCTTAGAGTCACTAATATAAGAAAAGAAAAGAAAAAGAAGAATTTTAACTGGATGATGATAATAATTTCGTGTCAGAAATTATTTTGGGTTGAAAGGATTCTTGCTGGAGAAACACTGCTCAGGTGATGCCAGAATGAGGCTCCTTTAATGTCCCCAAGATCTTTTCCCACCGAAATAGTCCTCCTTTATCTACTGGTACTTGCAATTTCTTGCTTTCGATGTGGCAGGTTGGCAGGAGCTGGGACAGAGTCAGGCGCTCATTCTGTCTGACCAACTGGATGATGTAATGCGCTTAAAATCAAGATGTTAAAACTTCTGGATGAATACGGAGGCCATCATCTTGCACTGGAAAGAAATTAAAATTGAACACAGGAAAAAAAATTCTGGGAAACAGATTTCACAAGCCCAGTGCCATATCTAGAGGGCCTTGCCATAGATCTCTGCATGCATCCCATTTTATCAGTCTGTTATCTTGCAAAAGTCCTTAATTGTCATAACTATACAACCTTGGGCAAAAAACAGATGAGGGGGAAGGACTAGAAGGGACAAGGACAAGAAGAAACAGCTTTTATTCCAGATCCAAGTGCCAGTCTGCCCCACATGAAATCTACTGTACATGGCTAGGCCAGTAGGAGATTAGTTCTAAGTGATGCTTACCATTCCTAGCCTGGGTGAGACTTTGATTTGAGAGAATCTTCACCTGAACTGTTGGCTATGCTGATCCTTGGCCATGTTGACGACCAGAAGGTTGGCAGGTCAGCATTTCAAGACCCGAGTGCTGCGCAACTGAGTGAGCTCTGGTCCTCTGCCCCAGCTTCTGCCAGCTTAGCAGTTCAGAAGTTAGAAATTGCAAGTAGATAAAGAGGTACCGTTTTGGGAGAGAAAGTAACAGCATTCTGTTTAATCCTGCGTCTAGTCACGCCTGACACATGACCTCAGAAATTCTACAGATGCAATCAGCACTGGCTCTTGGGCTGTAAATAGAGATGAGTACCGCACCCTAGAGTCGGACATGACCAGAGACATTTATTGTGGCGTGTTTTAGTGGAGTTCAGATAAATGGTGTGTAATCCTTAGAATTAGGACACCCCATGAAGCTTTGCTTTAAAATTAAATTAATTTTGCATATTTAAATTAATGCATTTGCCTTGGTTAAGGTGGCTTGTTTCTTTGTTTTTGCTGCAAGAGACTAAGCCTGGCTATCACTCTGGAAATCTTTAAAGCAGATGACACAAACCCCTTGGGTACCAGGTGACATGGAGTCACAACCCCTGTCTTTGTCGGGAGGTGTGTGTTTGTGTCTGCTTTGCAGTGGGGTAGAGTTCAGGCAGCAAAAGCTTCTTGTGTTGGAAGCTTTCCTTGTTAATGGCTAACTCACTCACAAACAAAACTCTCAAATCCAGCACAGATGATCAATTTTGAAAGGGTTTCGTGTATTTTCTCAAGAATTGGTGAGAAAGACAGATGCCTTCCAGAGGAGATTAAGATCAGAATAAACCTTCATCGAAAAGGTCTCACTTGTATGTCTGACAAAGTGGACTTGATCCATGAAAGCTCACGTTTAAATACAGGAGTTAGTCTTTAAGGTGCCACAACTTTTTGTCTCTTTTGTTGTTTTGTTTACTCTCTTATACGCTTGCACAGACTAACACACCTACCCTTTCAAAAATTTGAAAAGGGCTTGGATCAGAAACATTCGGTGTTGGGGACAATCTGACAACACTAATACAAAACAATCCAGAAATATATTTTTTTAAAATGTGTTTCCAAGCTTTGTGAACTTTTTTGGGTTGTTTTTCTTTGAAAAAATGATTTCTTAAACATAAGAGATGAGAATTGGAGTTTTAGGGATGACTGTGAACAGAATCCTTTGTAAGATCAGTGTTCGTTTGTTACCAAGTGACACCAGCTGATTCAAAACAGGGAGAGAGAAATGTTCTTTGTAGATGAGCTGTTTGGAAATACAGTGTACTGTAGTTGTTTTTGCCTGACATATGCTTTTTAAAAAGCTTTTAAAATAAAACCTCGCATAGAGAGTGCCTCGCTTAGAGACTAACTCGCTTAAAGGGCAGAATTTTCTCTGAATGCTCATCGTCGCTTAACTAAAAACAACCAAAAACTTGCTTAACAACTCAATCGGGGTTCGCAATCTCCCCCCACCCCCTGCCAGAAGTCACAATCGGTCACTTACAATGGCAGAGGCGGCATTTTTTCCAAGTGTTTTGCTTAAAGAGCAACTCGCTTAAAGAGCAATCCTGTGGAACGTATTATGCTCTTTAAGTGAGGTACCACTGTAGTGGTGATATTACCCTGAGCAATGCAAACAAGCAGGTTTTCCGCCTTGAATGTTTTAAGATCCCACTTGATTTTGCTTTAAATGTAAACCCAAGGGCACAAACAATAAGGGTTTTTAAGAAGCCTTCCCAAAAATGACAAAACAGTTATGACATAGTTAATTACGAAAGTTAAAGGTAGATGTGTTTCTTTGCATTTGTAGAAGGGTACTTTCTATACCTATAAGAAAGGGGTTGGACCGTGCGTGTGCGGAATGCGTTTCCACACCCGTCCAGCCTATCTCGTAATGCGCTGTTCACACTTACCTTACGTCCCTGCCATCATCTCCGCAAGGGTCTGGAGAATGAGAGTGGGTCCTGCGCCCCACAAACGCCAACAAAAAAATCTCCAAGTCCCGCGTCCTCCGTGGCACGCCACAGCCAATCAGGCCCGAGCGTGGAGGAGGCGGGACAGCCAGCGCACGAATGCTGAAGCCAACAGCCGCTTCGCGCACTACAGCTGAGGACCCGACGCGGCTGGGTGACGCGATGCCGTAGACGCTGCCTCTGTCCTGCCGTCCCTTCCGCCCTCAGCCACGCCGCCTGAAACAGCGGAGGAAGAATGGCAAGGGCGAGAGGCAGGTATCTGTCAGGGGAGGTGCCTACCCTGGCGGATCCCTGCCTGGCGCCTTTGCATTTCCCCCTCTGCTGTTTCGAGGGCTGTCAACAAAACAGCGGAGGGGGAAATGGAAAGGCGCCAGGCAGGGATCCGCCATGGAAGGCACCTCCCCTGACGGATACCTGCCTCTCGTCTTTGGCCGTCCCCTTCTTCCTTTGCCCTCAACCTTCCCCAGCATCAAGGCTTACTCAAGTGAATCCTCTCTTCCCAATTAAGCCATACACCCAAAACCACCCCACCACCAATACAAAAAAAATACCTGCTCGGCAAGGGCGGGCAATCTGCTAGTAGTCTCTAAATCAGGGGATGGCCAACCCTTTTCCATCGCTTGACCACACCCATGGACAGCATTGCAGGCCAGACTACGCCCCCTGCAAGCAGAAGCGGGTGCATTTATGGATGATGTAAATGCGCCCACTTCTGCATTTATGCCAGCTGTGGGCACATTTGTGCATGTGTGGGAACGTTTTACAGATGATGTAAATGCACCTGTTTCCACTTCTGGGTGCGGCAGAGGCAGTGATGAGCTGGATTGGATGGTGTCAGAGTCTGGGGCTGGCCCACAGGTCGTCGGTTGGGAACCCCTCTAAATCCTTTCAGATGATAAAGTGAAGGTAAATAGAAATACAGGAACTGCAGTTAGTTGGTTTTTTTTGTTCCCATTTGAAACTGATCCTGATAAAGATAACTACAACTATGGTTCTTTTGTGAATAGTGTCATTGTTCTCAGGACCCAGGAATGTTAGGCCTTGCAATCTGTATTCTGAGTTTAAATAAATTAATGTGTTTAAAAGGAACAATCATGGACGCTTTGGCACTTTCTTCTGCAGGTTCATTCCAGCCGTCAAATGAAATGATGCTCAAGTTCTATAGCTTTTATAAGCAAGCAACTCAAGGACCATGTAACAGTCCCAGACCTGGATTTTGGGATCCCATTGGTAGATATAAATGGTAAATATACTAATACTAATCCAGACTGATTAGTTTTGTCATGCAATAGGTAGATATGTATATTTTTACTATTTTAGTAATTTGGACTTAAAATGTATCTAGTATATGGTATGGTGTGGTTCCTCCAGTAAGTATTAGATATGTATGAGATAACAGAGGCAGAGATCAGGGGTCACCATTGTAGAAATGAAACTAGGATCAGTGCGTAACCAAACAATAGGGTATAAGTTAAGAATGAGTTAATTTTCTAACATGCAATGGGAATTAAGTTTGAGGATTTTTGAACATGGTATACTTTGTGGAAGGACTTGAATGTTACAAGAAGGGTAGTTTCCAAAAAAATATACTAAATAGAGATTTTTCCCCCAAATATTTGAAGAATGGTAGAAGAGAGTGGGTAGGATTTTGATTGTTTGCTGATTAAAGAACAGTAAACTACAGATTTCCAATAGCAGGAATGTTGTTCTTCCCAGTGCTGAAAAATGGTGGCTGCACTGCTGTGTAGGGGAAATATTTTTGTTCCAGCACAGAAGAGATCTACAAATTTAGCAAAGGTCAGCTAGGTCCTTGGAGCTAGCTGCGTGTTTACTGGACATTTTCAGGGAATGAATCCTTCATATTATGGCTTCAGTGGTATTTGACAGAAACAGCTTCAGGACTGTGACCTGAAGTGAGAGACATAGAGAAAAGAAAATGAGATGGAAATGAGAGCATTTAATTCAGGATCAAAGATGCAAGTTGTTGGCAGGAATAGAAATCAAACCAGTAAAAATTCTGCAAGTCTGTGCTGCCTTTCAGACAATGAGTAGATATTTATGGTTATAGAACCAAAGGCACTGTGGCAAATTACTGCTGTTGTCAAATCAAAGATTTTAATTTTAAATTTTTTAATTCAATTTTTATCCTGCCCACTCGGGCGAACCCTATAAGTCAGAAACCTGATCAGTTTTATAGTAGTTTGAAGATGTTTATTATATTTATCACAGGGATGCATGGAATGCTTTAGGGGACATGCCCAAAGAAGAGGCCATGATTGCTTACGTTGAAGAAATGAAAAAGGTAAGAGTTATTTGTATGTAAATGAAAACAAACATTACATAGTTGTTTTCTTTCTAGGCTCCTGAAACTTGATTAGCTTCTTAGGAGGGATATCCAGTATGTCAGTTGTTTGATGGACTTTGCCCTAGGCAAATTAATAATAAGAATAATCAGAATTTTAGAGTAACTGTGTTATAGAATGGAAAGATCCAGTGTTAGTGAGATTTTTAGGAATGCTTATTGTTTTGAGTAAACTGATAAGGTCAGAAGGATGAAGCTCTACAACTTTTTTTTTAAAGTGGAATCTTCATTGGAAGGGGTTCAGCTCTCCTAGATTTAAAACATTTTGGGAGAAATATCGTACCAAAGTACTAAATTACTTGTGGAGCGTATTGGAAGTTAAAATTTGGGCAATCATATAAAACTTCCAGTTTGATTGCACATCTATATAAGTTTATAGCCTATATAGTTTTAGTACTTCACACTTAATAGGCACTGAAAATGAAACTGCGTTTTGCTTATGAAATGCTAATCTAACATAAGAAACAAACGTTCTCATTTACCTGGGATTTTAACTGAGCTGTTAAACAGTATATATTTATCATGAAGTTACATAACAATGAATAGTAAACTCAGTATTGAGGATTTCATGCTATTCCTTACTTGAGTTTCTTCATAGTATGGCTGTTGAAATTTCAGAGTGTGACCTGTATTTCATAAGTTATTATATAAGCAAATATAGGTATAGGTAGGCAAGTCATTTAGGAAAGCAAGAGTGGTTTTTCTGTATTCTCTTGTTATATTGTAGAATGGACTATTACGGCAGATATGCAGTGATTTGCTAAGACCAACGTTAGTTGGCTTTATTAGGAGTCATGGGGGTGCAGGAAGCATCTAAACCAACTCTTCAGCTAAATATAGACATACAGCTTGAGACCAAAAAACTCTACAGATTGGGAGAAACACAAAAAAGCATGACTTGGGAAGGTCTAAACAGCATGCCAATTCTGTGAGCTATCCCTTCAACTTCTAGAGAACAATCCCCATTCACAGTCACATCAGATCCTAATAGTACAGTAATATTTCAGTAAAGTTAGTAAACAAAGCTGATTGAGAAAACAAAGAAAAAGAACATTCCAAAACACAGAAGGGCTCTCTATAATATTGCAAGTATTTTGCTGTGCAGCTTTGCAAAATGGCTGCAAGGGATACATAAACATCATTGTGACTTTAGTTTGAGCCATCTTTAGTGACTGAGTGTCACTTAAATGAGTGTCACCTTGGTCTGCCACTTGCCTTCTCCTTTGGCATCAACACCTCAGTCTACTGATTTAATTTCCCCTTCAAATCATATCGTGGGCCATCTTTTAAATCTGTCAAATCTGAATGAGAGAGGAAAGGTCTGTTGTGGTGTTGATTTCACCTTGAGGGTCAGCAGCAGCTCTTTGCTTTGTACAGATACCAAGGTTCAGGCTATTTTGGCACATTTATCTAAGGGTGGTACACATGCTTAGTAAGAATCACCACCACCATGTGACAGAAAGCAATTAATCTTTAACAGAGATTGGACTACTAAATTTCACATTTTAGAATGAAAACCTCTTATGCTGCACATAATAGTAGCACAAATAAGTGTGTGAATGACTTTTGTTGTATTGGCTGAAATCTCACAACTAGCATATGCCTATTTCAATTAATGGAACATATGGAGGAAATCGGGCCGTGGGCCAGTCACGTAGTTCAGTGGGCCGGTCTTGCAATCTGTTTTGCAACAGGATGAGAT